>PKMM01025810.1:38584-76029 GCA_002933915.1 Eutrema heterophyllum | reverse complement strand
TGTTTACGAGACAAGAAAATGTTTAGCAGATCATCAACCTCTGTGGATGGATCAAACATGTTTTTAAGCAGTAGACATTCGCTGGGGACACCAACAGGGTCGAGCGCAGCTGGAATATTTACACCGGGACCGATACCGGCCCCTGCGAGTCCAGCAACAGCAGGAACACCCCCTTGTACAAGAGGAGCCACCAATGGAAAGATTGTCGAGGCTGCACCGTGAATAGACCCAGCTGCAGTAAGGCCAGTGCTGCAGAGAAGGTTGGAGTTTTTTAGTGAAATGGAAATGAATAAAGCAAACTACATAAACTGAAACAAGTAACAAGAGAGAGGGAAACCTTGATGCAGTTCCACTGCGATCGAGCTTTTGCATGAGAAGTGCCCGCGGTTGTGCATTCAGAGACTGCATTATAAGTAATCAGGTTACAAGAAAGAAAGCGTTTACTGACAATGTTCGAAAAGTACTAACTCCGTTTTCTTCTAGTCCACTACGGTCTTATGCATAGTAGCTATTTATTGTTACACCTTTTATTTAGTTGATTGAGAATATGTTCACCTTTTATCTATACAATCCTACATTATGCGGTTTCTATATCTATAAAAAAAAATGTGAAACAGATTCCTTGAGTTCTCCAGATAGATCCATGAAATATGTCCTCTTTTGGAAGCTATATTAAGAAGATTAAGACAACTACTAACCAGGCCCGCTCCATCATCATCATCCAGATCATCAGTGTTTTGCGTTTGTCCAGCTTCTGGGACTTCAGTTTGATCTGTAACAGCTGACACCTAATGAAAGGTAAAACGACAGCATTAACAGACATAATATGTGGTGCTACAAGCTGTTTAGAAGCCTTTGACACAGATTCAAGATGGTTTGGCTACTAAAGATATCTGCCAAAACAATCTACATGCAGGTGTCATGGCTCATAAAATTTTCTTGGTAGACGCAAAAATGTAACATCACTAAGCAGAGAGAACATGATGAATGTTTGTTTGGTAGTTATATCATAATCTAACCAAAATAGAAAGGATCCTTGTTTCTTAGAGTCAAGAAAATACTTAACACAGCTAAAGCTCTCTATGGTCTTCATTGATATCAGATAAAAAAAAAATCAAAATAAGTTCAACCACTACCTTGATTGCACGACCTGCAATCTCCAGTTGCCCATTCAGATTCAGTGCATTCCTAATAGGGGCCCAGCATTCCTCCTGCTCCAGCGGCAGCAGTTGTTGACTGAACAAGATTCTTCTCAGCTTCAGATGGTTTTACCATAACATGCTGACCAAGAAGAGGCTGTCCAGATAGAACATTGTATCATAAAACTCCACCTGATAGGCAAAAACTGTTCTCTGGTCTCTTTCAGGATCAGCCTCAGGCTCTACCTTATCCTCTTTTTTATCTTTATGGCGTCTGCATAATAACAAACACGTGAGCTTGTTAACTTTGATACTATATACCTTTTCAACCATATTTTCCAAGATGTCGCAACATCTTTAGAATATGCCAGAGACAACATGATCAGAAGGTATCTTCTGGTATGAAGTAATATGTTAATATTAGGACAATTTAAAACAGATAAACTTTTCTCCGATAGGCGTACACACGTGAAGCACGAGATGGCTCTGCAGGGAACTCTGCAAAGTCAACAAGTGATGAACAATAACATAAATTTAAACTTAGAACTTCTTTCATTTTAAATTTAGCACAGGACAAACCTGAAGCCTAAACAAAAACTTTTTACACCTTGTATTACAATTATGATAATCTTAATTAAAACGGAACGAGCCCCATCAAGTTGTACAGAAGGCAATACCAATGGACCTAATAGCATTATGAAGCTGTTAAAACTTATAGCTTACATCAAAGCTATTGTAACATAACCCAAAAAGCATAAGAGATTTCCAAATTCAGTTGCCAATTCAAGAAAACAGGAAGCACTAGGAGCCCGCCCCCTCAATTTCAGTCACAACTTCACCAATAACATACCATGAAGGACTCTTCTGGAAAAAGAAAAAGATAGAACAGCAAAGCAGCATTTAAACACGGTACAGAAAGTTTAAGAATTAGGATCTAAAGTGTGAACTAGACTGCAATACGTAGAGTACCAGAGACAATCACCAACTTGGATGTGTCCCTTGAACCCCAGGAAGTATGACCCAGTTTATGAAAAAAAATTGGTATATTGATTGAATGCAGTAAGCATGTAATGTATGAGAACAAAAAAATAAAACAAACAGAGAAGGGGCACCTTGGTGTCTCTTTCCTTAGTTTCTATATCCTGACTTCGATGTCTCTCTGAAACTTTCAACGAAGACGAGCCACATGAGAAAACGGCTCATGAAGTGCTTTTGGAGCAGGTTTTTTGGCCGTCTCTGGTATTCCAAAAACATTCCAGAACCTCAGAGTCTCGTCTCCTGCTGCTGAAGCTACGGTACAGCCATCCGGACTCTGGGCCATAAATAGAACTCTTGATGTATGACCAGAGAGCTCGGCCATTTTCACCATGGATGGGTACTTCCAGAGTGTAAGCTGATTCTGCGTAGACCCATGTGAGCTAAGCAGCTCTCTTTCCTTGTTGCTCCATAGCAAAGAACAAACTTGAGAACCAGTGTCTACTGAATTCAAGCAAGCCCCTGTGTTAGTGTTCCAGAACTTTATCGTCATATCTTCTCCACCACCGCCAGTTGCGAGCAAATTGCTTTGGAAAGGACACCAGGCGAGAGCTTTAACTGCAGATGTATGTCCCCTTAGCCTGTGCAGCCATTGGGTAGCCCTAGAACGATCCCATATGTGTACCACATTGTCGTTGCCACCACTAGCTAGTAGCTGACCAGATCCTGACCACTTGAGCCCACAAACCTCTTGAGTGTGACCCCTGTAAGTCCCCACAACGTGTGAGCTGATCCGCACATCGTTGTTGATTATCTTCCCGTCCATTCCTCCCGTTGTCAGGATGTGATTGTTCCATGCCAATGATCCTACTCTTGAGTGGTGGCAACCTTCCAATGTTCTCAGTAGACGGTTGGCTTCAGAATCCCAAATCTGCACTTGGGCACTATTAAGCCCGACTGCAACACGACGACCATCAGGTGCCCAGTTTATACTCGTGACAGGTCCTTTCTCATCATCAACAGTCACAAGCTCAGATACAGAGCCCGTGGAAGCATCCCACAGAAAAACGGTGTTCCCCAGCGCTACGGCCAAAACATTAGCACTGCCCCAGTCCAGCAAGTTGAGGTAGAAGTCATCGACGATGCCAGGCGCATCCAACTTTCTCTCGGGACCCTGAGGAATGTGTCTACGAGGCTTCGGGGGTTTAATTTCCTGGTGAAGAGAAACAGAGCGAGTAGAAGGTTTGTTCCTGAAGGCGAGAATGCGACTGCGATTCAGATTCAAAGTCTCAGCCAGTTGCTTGTTGTAGGCTTGTCTCGATGGTGATGCTTTTACATGTTCTTCTTCCATTTTTCTTCCATCCATCAGCGCAAAGTGAGCATAGTCGAAATCCATGGCTGATCTGTTCGGTATGAATCTGTCAAACTGCGCAAAAGAAGTACTCATCTCGTACAAATTTAAGTTCAGAAAAATTAAGCGACAAATTTGAGAGACAAATCCCTAAATGTGTGATTTTATTCCTTTTAGTTTTTGGAAAAAGTCTATTTCCTTTTTTCCTTTTTTTTTTCTTTTCTTTCCTTTTTCTTTCTGACTTGATTGGTAATTAGATAATTAAGTACAAATGTTTTCCTTTTTTAAAGTTAATTACTCAAAACCAACACTAACCAAAATATCAACGATTGATAAAGTAATTAAGAACATCAAACCAAGACCGGTTATCTTAAATTAGATTTATCTGGTTTAGTGAAACTTTTAGATTTGGTCTACATTTATATAGCTGAATTTACAAACCAAATTGATTTTAATCTCTTCGGTTTTCATAATTATTGTTTCGGTTTACACTGTTATTATAATAAGAATAATATTTTTTTACACCAAAAAAAGGAAATTTTTTGACAAATCACGACCAAACCTTGTTTTTGTCGCCATAACTCTGGGGCTCAAAACAAACCGAGTTACAAACTCAACGACCAACCAGTGAGAATGAAGCGTAAGAATGATTCTAGACCGGTTATCTTAAGTTACATTTATCTGGTTTAGTGAAACTTTTAGATTTGTTCTACATTTATATAGCTGAATTTACAAACCAGATTGATTTTAATCTCTTTGGTTTTCATAATTACTGTTTCGATTTACACTGTTATTAAAATCCTTAGCCAACTCACCGTGACTCCTCACCATCTCCTCCATCGATCGCCGGAAATTGGGAAGAAAGGAAATTGAGAAAAAAAAAAATCACGTATTGTTTGTTATATTTTGATTCAAATTCAGGTTATCTTATCTCAAGTGAACAACGGTAAGGTTTAAGAAATAAAAGAATGACGTGTATAGCAAGACTCTAAACTAAATAGAGGTTTTTCCATTAGATCGGTGAATATAGCAAACTTTTTTCTTTCTTACTCTTCTTGGATTCTCTTCTGTTCTAGACAGAATATTTTTTTTAATATATGTTTTAAAAAAGCCCATGATCTATTATCTTTCTTTTTTTACAGCAATCTCTTGATCTTAGTATCTACATATATAAATAAGTAAGGTTCGTATCTATATCTATCTGATTAACAAAAGGGGTTCATAATCTAAACTTATTTTGCATTATAAAATATCACATATTTACGATTTATTAGATTTTTGTGCTCTTAAAATACAACACATCATAAAAAATATTAAATATGAAAAACTAGTAAAAACAACATTAATACACGTTAACTTCTTTTTTACTATGTCAATAATTTATACACAATATTTTGACAAGCTAATATTTCTCAATCCACAAAAACTCTTTATGTCTTTCATCCGTATTAATTTTTTTTTCCACTCTATTAGCGCCAATAATGTATGCATTTCACATTTTTCTTTCTCTAAAACTATATTGCCTCCTAGAGTCCTGACTACCGTTTTTGACTACATAAACTTCATCTTGCAAAATTTTGAAAGAGACATAACACATACTTTCGAAGAGGCTTCCAATTTAGTATCTCTGTTGTTACGTTTTGCTTCCCTTATCTAGTAATTTCGTTTTATTTTTGCTCAAGTATTTTTCTCTCATCCCAAATAGATCGTTCTAAAATTGGAAAACTTGGGCATTTGAAATTTATACAAATGCAAAGTGTTTTGCATGACCAATTATATACAATTCGTTTCTAATTTCACCATGAAGTCGGTGGTTTGATCAAACGTTTGAGATTTTATGGAAGAAAATAAAAATATAAAATGACCACTTCATCTTTAGCTTTGTTTTAGACTATGTTTTCAAAGTTTTTAGATTTTTACTTTTTAAGAGATATATTGAGATTTTGTAAAAATGAGTTCTGGGCAAAATACAATATTATCTTATACGTAATTGACTATGAATAAAATAACGCATAGTCAATGTTTCTCTTCTAGGCTTAAATATGTTGATTGATTCTTTAATTGTAGTTTTGCATAAAAGAAAAGACACGCAACTTCTTCTCGAGATGGTTCCCAATGCCTCTGGAGTTGTTTCTCCATAATGAATCTATCAAACATGAGAAAACAATTATTGCCCAATGTAAAACCCAAAACATGTATCAATATTTTGTTTGTAGTCTGAACTTGTAGTTAATATTCATGACGAGAAAGTGTTTGTCATTGAGATTTTTCGGTTTGTATAAGGAGCTATTAAATATGAGAGCTTTGGAGTTTCTATCTTAGGTAAGAAAATGTAGAAATGTAAATCACATGCTTGAAATTGATCTTGGAATAAAGTATGTCCAAAACGTCATGCTCAAACCTTGCACGAATAAATAGTGATACTAAAAACTTACGTTTTGCTTGGAAATTTGTAGTGTAAATTGACGTTTCGCTTGATAATTTTCATGGGAATAAAGTGTTCTTGAAGTGGACTTCGAGCCTGCGCAGAGTGCTCATCGATATCTCAATTTGAGAGACAATTCGAGAGATATCGCAATCAGTAACGTCTGATTTTTTATTCGGGTGTGTTAATTATATAGGTTTTGGAAAAAGTTGTTTTGATTATATAAAAAAGGAAACAATCAGAAAAATGGAAAGATTGTTGAAAACGGATAATTATCCATTCGCACGTTAACCGACTTCAATCACCGGCTCATTCTCTTATGTTTTTACCAACTTAATATTTTATTCATTTATTCTTTTTAGTATATATATTATGTAAGTGACATAACGAAAGAAAAATTGTTGGGATGACCTTCGTCGTCTAAAAAAGTACTCGTTAACCTTGTTATAAAAACTAATTTTTTTATTTATTTTAAATAGCAAAAAGTGGTTGATATCAACTTTGTCCTTCAAAGTTTAAAAATATTACGGATCCAACCAGCTTATATCAACCTAAGCCCAGCCTTATAGATCTTACCTGATAAAATCGAATCCAAACACCTAAAACACATAAGGGAAAACGAGCAGTCAGTCAAACCTAAGTTTCCAAGTTTTGAAACAAGTCCCAAAAATTCCCTCGCATCGACAAGAAGAGGAAACAAGACAACTAAGAAATGTTGAGGGATCTAAGCAATTGATTTCGAGGCAAATCTCGTAAGGTATGTCTCATATTCATGTCGATTTCGTTTTAGTCTCAGATGCATGTCGGTTTAGTGTAGTTTTGATTCGATTGTAACCGAGTTACGGGATTTCTCACCTAGATGGCTTGTATAAAGAATCCACACCATGGCTTGAGAGATGAGGTTGAAGGAGAGAATCCAGTTAAAGGAGAGAGACCATCTCGGATTGTAGATGAAGGGGAAGATCCTAAGACTTCAGAAGAAGCAGCTTCCGGTGACGACTCATATTCAACGGTATGTAGATGGATTCTTAGTGGAATAACTAGGTAGAACTTGTGAAAATTAGTTGATTTTGTATGTTGGAAATTTTTTCGACTGTTCAAGCAATTAGTCATTTCATTTCGTGTTTGTTATTGATTTCAAGATTATTTATGAACTTCGGGTTCGGGTTTGTTCTTGATTTCGTGTTTGTTGTTGACTTTGCTTTTGTTTATTGATTTTTGGGATCGAATTTATGGTTTAGGACTTTCTGATTTTCTGGTTTTTTTAGTAATACTTAGTACGACATGTTAAAACTAATATGATTGTAAGTTAGAAATTTCTGAAACAAAAAAGTAACACTTGGTACAACTGAATATGTGTTGCAGGTTCCCGAAGAGGAAACAAAACCATTGCAACCTCTACAAATGTACTTCCAGCCGACGGAGTATAAGAAGAAAATCAAGATCTCTATGAGGTATTATATCACGAAAGCGGTGAAGACACTTCTAGACGAGTTAAAGCATCCGCTTAAATCATAGGAGAGGAGTTGGTTTCTGAGCCAGCCGCAGTTCAAATACTTTTTCCAAATTCATAAGGACGAAAACCACAAGGTTATGGGCATGTGAATGTTCCCTTTATGAATGCAGTTGCTAGAAGCAGAGATCCTACGTTTCAGTCATTTGCGTGATCGTGCTAGTGACATGGGCCACATAAAAGAATATCCTTATTTGTTGAAACTTTTGAGTTCTTTGTCAAAATGATGATTGCATATGCTCTTGGAATGCTTCTCTATGTGTATGTTTTTGTACTTCAGGGAAAGAGCATCCGCTCTGTCATTTGTAGTGGAAAACATATATTTCATTCTTTTTATCCACTTATGTAAGTATTCCTTAACTTATGGTTACAATGCGAGAATGTGTTGAGAAGGTGCAACTGCTGAAGTCTCCAGAGGAACGGCAGCGCATGCTAGAAGAAATTCCAGAAATACATGATGATCCCAAAATGGATCCAGATTGTGAGTCAGAAGATGAAGATGAAAAAGAAGAAAAAGAAAAAAGTTTCCTATAATAAATCAAGTTTTATTTTCAATTAAAAGAAAATCTAAAGTTTGTTGTATCTATTGTTTAGCATTATCTTTTCTAACGTTTTCGATATTTGGCTGTTTAATGCATATAGAGAAAAATCTGAGGCCGCGAAGTAGTAGCTTTAATAGAAGAGGAAGAGACCCGATATCTCCACGAAGGGGAAGATTTAGTTCCAATGAATCATGGACCGGCACAAGTAACTACTCAAACACAAGTGCAAATCGTGAGTTAAGCAGAAGTTATTTTGGTAGAGGCTATACTGGCAGAGAGGATTATCTTGGTAGTTCTATAGACTAGGTTAGTGAAAGTATGTAAACTTCAGGTAGAGAAAGAGAAAGAGAAATGCCATAATCTTTAGGCTCTAAGAGGCCGAGATCTGTTTCTATTCCTGAATCTTCTCCCAGAAGTTCTCGTGCTGTTGTGCCACCAGAATTGTCTCCTAGGATTGCCGCTGAAATCTCAACGGCACCTCCTGCTGTTGTTCCGCAGCCTGCTCCCAAGTCAAATGAGTCAGAGAAAATGTGGCATTACAAGGACCCATCTAGTAAAGTTCAAGGACCTTTTTCCATGGCACAACTCCGTAAATGGAACAACATTGGTACTTCCCTGCTAAACTGGAAATCTAGAAAGCTATGGAGTCACCATTGGACACTATTCTCCTGACCGATGCATTGGCTGGATTATTTCAGAAGCAAACCCAGTCGGTGGATAATAGCTATATGAAATCTCAGGTAGCAGCATATTCTTGTCTATCAAGCCAATCTGAACCCAATTTAGGATCCACTACTCGGGCCGCTCCATCAATCCTTGATATTCCTAGGAATTCCCAGGATACATGGACTTCAGGCGGTAGCCTTCCATCGCCTACTCCAAATCAAGTCACAACTCCAACCGCAAAAGGCGAAATTTTGAGAGTAGATGGTCTCCAACCAAGCCATCTGCACAGTCACCTGTTCAGTCGATGAATTTGTCTTTAGCACAATCTGGCCCGAGTCAAGATTCTAGGACAGATATCCATGTGGTAGTAAATTCTACTGCTGCACTGCAGCCTGGAGCCCACCCTATGCCAGGACAAGATTTGACTAACCCTTCTGTTAATCACTACGGTTCTGCTGCTCCTCTTCCATCTCCAACACCGGCAGGCGAAAAGCAAAGTTGGGGTAACATGCAGACAGATAAATTTGATTCACATGGTCGTGGAGGAGTTGATGCTCCCTCTTCTTCTCAGAATAGTCATGCGTCTTATGTCACCACAACTCCAAGTGTTCTCCCCTCACAAAGTCAACCATGCTTTCCCCATCGGATTCATGGAGGGTTCCAGTTCCAAGCCAATCGAATACTCAGTCTCAGGCACCAACTAATAACTTACCATGGGGTATGAACAACAGCCAAAATTTAGGACAACCTAAGGCTCCAGCAAACCAGAACAGCAGCTGGGGTCAAGGGACTGTAAATTCAAACATGGGATGGGATGGGATGGGCTGGGCTGGTCCTGTTCAAGCTAGAATGAACGTTAACTGAGCTGCATCTTCAGTTCCGCCAACTGGTCAGGGAATGCTTAATCATGGATGGGGCGGGCCTGTCCAAGGACAACCACAAGCTTATCCAAATGCCGAGTGGGGTGTTGTCGCAGGCCAAGCTCAAGCTCAAGCTTATAATATTAAGTGAATAGTGATGCGTTAACTAAAGTATCCTCAAATATCGTTTCTCAACTGATTTGCAAAGTATCATTCTCCTCATATTGGATGCGACTCTTGGACGAATCCCTATGTGTTTTTTATATGTGTTTCAAACGACCATTCATTGTTTTTGGAAATAAAGGAATGTGCGTTGTCATGGTAAAATTTCTTCTCCTTCCATTCGGCTAATCAAGCTCATCGACAAGGAATTTTGAAATCGTTTATCCTCGATCAGAGACATGGGAGACTGAAATTACGAGTAGTACTACCTCTTTTGTACTATTTTTTTTTGGTAAAATTATTCTATCTCTATTTTTTCTAAATTTCAAACTTATGAAGCATTAGATGTAAAAACCGCCCATTATAATATTAAGTGAATAGTGGTGCATTAAACAACCACTGAAAATAATAAATATTTATATAGGCGACATACCGCCTGTTATAGTAGCGTATATATTATGAATATATATTTAGTCATAACGTAGAGTGATCGTGCTGATAAAGATAAATATAAATAACGATGAAAATTTTATACCCGCACCAAGAAGAGGATACTAATAAAAGAAAGAGACGAGAGAGAGAGTTTGATATTAGGATTTTTGAGAATGTTATATCTTACAACGAAACTTTCGATCGTATATATATAAGGTAAAAGTAAAAGTTATTGTGCATGTATAGTGACGGTGGACTCCACAAGAGTAAAATCATATGTAATTGTTGAATCTATGTATGTTTTTTTTATTGACTTCCATAACATATATATAATTGTATTCTGATTTTATTGATTTTCACATGATTTGATACCTTTTTTGAAAAGCGATTCTTAATCATTTTTTAGAAAAAATGAGCATTGTAAATTACAAACTTTTTGGCATGAAAAAAGTGGCATGAACAAAAGAAGAAAGTTAGGAAAAAAAAGAAGAAGATTAAGATTGGGTCCCCAGATCGAACATTACTTGATTTTGATAGACATGGACTTAAATGAGAAAGTGATCATTCGTTGAAAGGTAAATAAGAAGGAAAAAGTAAACGATACGATTGGTCTCAACTTTCTTTGTCTTCGTATACCTGTTGGGATTCGAGTGGTTCTTTCGAGTTTCAGATATTTTGGTGTTAGAGGTCTAGAACCCATTCATATATATTTTTTTCAGATGGAGTTCAGTTCGGTTCTAAATTCAGGGGCGAAGCTAGAGTTTATTTTGAGTGGGTTCAAAATATGAAATATTATTAAAAAGGGGAGGCATCGAACCTTAGTAAATAGGAAATAGTGGGTGCAACATAACCAAATCAACCATTTCAGCTTAATAAATCCAATATACAAACTTAAAGTTTTATATTTTAATGGGTGCACATGCACCCACATCTGCAATGCTAGATTCACCCATGGTTCTCATCGATGAGCTTTATTCAAATGCATAGAATAAAAAAAAAAAATGATTTAAGTTTGTCACCAAGAGCTCAATAACATTCGATTGATATATTACAAATAAAAGGAGGAGAATTGCTTGAAACAACTCTCAAGGAGTGTTTACATTCATCATCATAGCAACATATATATATATATATATATATATGAATCTAAACTTGCTTAAAATCTTAAAATACATAGAGTAATGGGCTTAACATGAGACATAAGTTTGGGTTTATCTATTTGCTCTAATAGGTTCCGTCCGGGTTCGGGTTGGTTTCGGATACCCAAAATTTATCCCAAAAATCCGAAAATCTAAAAAAAAATAATTGAATTTAAATGAAATTATGTTAAATTTTACAAATGTCAAATTTTGACACATATAACTAAAGATTTTCAGATATTTTAGGTATTTTTGTTATTTGGTCTAAACATAACTAATATATTAGGTTTATAATTGTAATTTTTGCTATTTTGATTATTTAAAGTCTAAAAATACATAATATTTTTGGATATATAATTGTATTTCGTATATTTCGAGTACCCATTTGACTTTCGGTTTGGTTCAAGTACCCGAACTATTTTATAAGAGGAACCATTCGGGTATTTATGAATATTCGATTCGGTTCCATTTCAATTTTTGTGTTCCGGGTATTTTGCCTAGGGCGTTGTCCTTACCTCTCTTAGTGCTTACCCTTCTCTCTCTCAAACCCAATCTTTTAAAAGTCAACTTAATTGTATTTTGAATCACTGGTCATCTCACATAAGTTAATAGTTTTAATTTTGATAAAAAAATATCCCTAAAATATATCTTATTATAAATAATAATTTTTTCTTCTAAATTCAAAGTAAAATTTAATCAAATACATCTAATGCTTCATAAGTTTGAAATTGAGAATAATTTTACCAAAAAAACAGCACAAAAGAGGTAGTTTCTTGTTGCAAACCAGAATTGAAGACCCTCCTCGTAATTTGAGTTTCCCATGTCTCTGATCGAAGATAAACGATTTTGAATTTACTTGTCGATGAGCTTGATTAGCCGAATGGAAGGAGAGGAAATTTTACCATGACAACGTGCATTCCTTTATTTCCATAAACAATGAATTTTCGTTTAAAACACATATAAAAAGACATATAGGGATTCGTCCAAGAGTCGTGTCTAAAGAGAATGATACTTTGTCAATCAGTTGAGAAACAAGATTTGAGGATACTTTAGTTAGCGCTGTTCTACAAGAAAAGAACAAGAGATTCATTTATTCTAAAGAGTTTTGACAAATAGCACATATAGAATTAGAATACGCGCATTCCATGTCAGATTTTACTTCCATTCAATAAAATATTTTTTTATCATAAAATTTGAAACAAAACAGAAATGTATGGAATCATTCATTTCCGCATTGGTAACTATTATTACAAAATTGAAAAACTACCCAACAAAAAAATTCCAAACTGAAATTTGAAGAAAAAATAAGTTAGTTGACAAAAATAAATAGATCAGAAGACAACATAAAGGAGAGCATAGATGATTCGTGTGTCCGGAACAGATTATCAAAGAATATATAAAAAAAAAAAAATCAAAACGTTCACACATAATGTCATCTTACTAATTTTGGTCAAACAGAAAACAATGAAATATATACTCCTTCCCTTTCATATTCCTTTATCATTTTATGTTATTTTACATAGATTAAAAAAATAATTTAATTTTCTGTTTTACTCTTCACTAATATATTATATATATATATTATTATCACATTAATTAATAAATTAAAAGAGTATGAATAAAAATAAAAATATTATCAAACATTTGTAGAAAACATAAAACGACTTATAATATAAAACAAAATTTAAATTCTAAAACGACGAGTAATATGAAACGGAGGGAATATAAAAAAAAATTATTTTACCCTCAAAATTTTTTTGAGATTCAAAACAGAGTCGACAAAGTTCGATCTAAGATCAGTAGCGAATATTTCACTCCACAAAAACCAATACTTTATTGCTTCTTATTGTCTTTTAAAACGTTTTTTTCCTTGTTTATAGGAAAAAAAAACCAAACCGCATGACATCAAACCGGACCAAAAGCCCAAACCAGAAAAACATGTAATTCACGTGTTTATTTTCTTTAATTGTTTTGAATAATTGTTTCAGTTGCAAATAAGAGGAGAATGGGTCTTCCTAGTGTTACGGAAACCATATTCCCATGTTTCCCTAGTTTGTAGGAGTTGTGCTCCATTTGCTTCTTATAATCTTTCTCTATTTAAGTCAATGAAAAAAAATAGGCAATATCAATTGCCAACAAAAATCTCTTGTTCTTATTGCTTTCGTGTACTCTGTTTTCAAGTTTTGACAATCATCAAAGCTATCAAACATAAAGAAAGGTATGAAATGAAATACGAAGAGTAATCAACCACACACAATAATACCTGAGACTTAAAAACTACAAGAAGCGGGTAAAAGTATAAACATAAATTTGACGTACGACATTCGTCAAAACATTCGATTTCTCAGCTCCAGAAACAAACCTAATCTTTCCCAGGCTCTACTTACTCTCGGGGAACTTGGCCTCGCAAGTCTCTGTGGTCTGCGAAAACAAAAAGGAGGAAGGAGAATCGTTAGTAGAGAATGAAATCAAACAGTTTGAAAGTGAGACAAGTCATGTAACATGTAAGTCGCTGTAATCATCTTTCCGGCAAACCATCTTCCATGGAGAGCACGTTGCGCTCCCATGGCTGCTTGCGCATTCTCAAACCGCAAGTAGACAAAACCAACGCTGTTCCTGTTTTTGAGCAAAACAGATAATCAAATGTCAGAAGAGATCCATTCTCCTCTTTTCGAGTGTGGAAAAATTAAAAGATCCTAAAGGTCACTCACTTGTCAACAAAGATATGATTCAGTTTTCCGAATTTGGAGCATTCTTCTTGAACATCTTCTTTGATGTCCAGGTCAAATTCTGGTTCAGTCTGCGTGACAGATATACATGTATAAAGAAGAATTAGCTCGAGGTACAAACTGTTTAAGAGACAAGAAAATGTTTAGCAGATCACCAACCTCTGTGGATGGATCAAACATGTTTTTAAGCAGTAGACATTCGCTGGGGACACCAACAGGGTCGAGCGCAGCTGGAATATTTACACCGGGAACGAGACCGGCCCCTGCGAGTCCAGCAACAGCAGGAAAACCCCCTTGTACAAGAGGAGCCACCAATGGAGAGATTGTAGAGGCTGCACCGTGAATAGACCCAGCTGCAGTAAGGCCAGTGCGGCAGAGAAGGTTGGAGTTTTTTAGTGAAATGGAAATGAATAAAGCAAACTACATAAACTGAAACAAGTAACAAGAGAGAGGGAAACCTTGATGCAGTTCCACTGCGATCGAGCTTTTGCATGAGAAGTGAACGGGGTTGTGCATTCAGAGACTGCATTATAAGTAATCAGGTTACAAGAAAGAAAGCGTTTTCTAACAATGTTCGAAAAGTAATAACTCCGTTTTCTTCTAGTCCACTACGGTCTTACGCATGAAAATATGTTCAACTTTTATCTATACAATCCTACATTATGTGGTTTTTATATCTATTATGTGAAACAGATTCCTTGAGTTCTCCAGATAGATCCATAAAATATGTCCTCTTTTGGAAGTTATAAAGAAGATTAAGACAACTACTAACCAGGCCCGCTCCATCGTCATCATCCAGATCACCAGTGTTTTGCGTGTTGAAGTGTGATTCAAATCTGGGAATAAATGGGAATTAGTAACGTATGTGTCAATTTCAATTTCTTGAGTCAATTAGATTTATTAGCTATTTAATTGGGGAATAATGAGTGGATTAATGGGTGCCGTTATGTTTTCTTTTCCTTATAAATTTATGTATTCTCTTTCAGTTTCAATTATCAGAGAATCAAAGTATTATTCAGCAAAAAGTCTTCTTCTTTATTTTCTCTGTTCTTTGATTTCCCTGTTCCAACATTGTGGTATCAGAGAATAAGGTTTCGGTCCCTTTCATCCTTTCTAAAGGAAAAGCCATGGCAGACAATGGGGCAAACCAGCAAGCTTTGGTTTCGTTATTTAAAGGTGAAAAGTATCACCTTTGGAGTCTTAAGATGAAGACGATGTTCAGATCTCAAGAGATTTGGGATATGGTGGAGAACGGATTTGAAGATGCAAATCCTGCGGAACCTGATCAGCGGTTACGAGAGAATCGCAAGAAGGATGCAAAGGCGCTGTTTTTGATTCATACATCTTTGGATGAAGACATTCTGTCTCGGATTTCAGCGGTGAATACATCTCATGAAGCATGGGAAATCCTGAAGCAGGAGTACATGGGAGATCAGAAGGCGATCAACATCAAACTACAGACTATTCGTCATCAGTTTGAAACGCTTTTGATGAAGGAGAAAGAAACGATGCAGGAATATTTGGCAAGAGTTTCAGCCATTGTCAACCAAATGAAGTCCTATGGTGAATTCTTGTCAAATGAAATTGTTGTGAGTAAAGTTCTCAGAAGCTTGACTCCAAAATTTGAGTATGTGGTTCCTGCAATCATGGAGGCAAATGATATGAGTTCATATACCTTTGACAAGATGATGAGCTCGTTGTTAGGTCATGAGGATCGTCTTGGTAAGAAGTTTGAAAAATCTGAAGAGAAAGCTTTCCAGATGAAGGGAGAGTACTCTGGTCAGAAAAACAACAGTGTTTTTGGAGCTGGTAGAGGACGAGGCAGATCTGCAGGTCGTGGAGACTATGGAAGAGGCAGAGGAAGAGGTTATTATGATAACTCAAGCAGTTCTAATCAGTCCTACTACAAAGGTACCAACAAGAGCAATATTCAGTGTCATTATTGCAAGAGGAATGGCCATATGCAGGCTGATTGTTGGAAGAAACAAGAGAAGAAAAGCATGCGAGTTTTGCTGGATAAGAAGATGAGGAACCTAGACTTTTCATGGCATTCAAAAGTAAGGAAGCGTCCAAAGCTGTGTGGTATTTGGACAGTGGCTGTTCAAATCACATGACAGGCATCAAATCATTGTTTAAAGAGTTAGATGCGTCGCACAAGCTGAAGGTGAAGCTGGGAAATGACAAAGAAGTTCAAGTGGAAGGTAGAGGTATTGTGGCTGTCCAGAATAGTCATGGTAATCTCAAACTCATATATGATGTGTATTACATTCCTGATCTAGCACAAAATATGTTAAGTGTTGGACAAATGGTGAAAAACAAGTGCTCTGTTTTCTTTGATGAGGATGAATGTGTCATTAGGGATAAGAAATCTGGTCTCACATTAGCAGTGGTGAGGAAGACATCAAATAATCTTTACCCATTAGAGATGTCTTCTGTGGAAGCAAGTGCTTTGGTTGCTAAGGTTTCACAGGATTCAAAGTTATGGCACTTACGATATGGGCATCTACATGAGAATGGGTTAAAGGTGCTTAATCAGAAAGATATGGTTTCTGGTCTACCAAAGATTGATGCTCTTGAGCTGTGTGAAGGTTGCATATATGGGAAACAAACGCGCATGTCGTTTCCAGTGGGTAAATCA
Organism: Eutrema heterophyllum; assembly: GCA_002933915.1. Classification (NCBI taxonomy): domain Eukaryota; kingdom Viridiplantae; phylum Streptophyta; class Magnoliopsida; order Brassicales; family Brassicaceae; genus Eutrema; species Eutrema heterophyllum. The sequence continues at coordinate 59,458 of PKMM01025810.1, read as the reverse complement.
AGGAGAACAACTCAACTTCTTGAGATTGTTCATGCTGATTTATGTGGTCCTATGCAGACTGCATCTCTTGGAGGCAGCAAGTACTTTCTGATGTTGACAGATGACTACAGCAGGATGAGATGGGTTTATTTTCTGGAGACTAAAGGAGAAGCATTCAAAATGTTTCAGAAATTCAAGGTACTTGTGGAGAAACAAAGTGAACAACAAGTCAAAGTACTGCGGACATACAGAGGAGGAGAGTTTACATTTACTAAGTTCAACAAATTTTGTGAGAATGAAGGGATTCATCATGAGCTCACTACAGCCTACACATCTGAGCAAAATGGTGTAGCAGAAAGGAAAAACAGAACCGTGGTGGAGATGGCCAGAAGCATGTTAAAACAGAAGAATCTACCAAATCATTTATGGGCGGAGAGTGTGAGGACATCAGTGTATTTACTGAACATCTCACCTACAAAAGCAGTTCTAAACAGAACGCCATATGAAGCATGGTGTGGAAGAAAACCTGGGGTAAGTCACTTAAGAGTTTTTGGTAGTGTTGCCTATTCTCTTATTGACGCTCATAACAGGAAAAAGCTTGATGACAAATCTGAGAAATGCATATTTCTTGGATATTGTTCACAATCTAAAGGATATAGATTGTATAATCCTGTGAGTGGGAAGATTGTTGAAAGCAGAAACGTTACCTTCGATGAGGAAGCAATTTGGAGTTGGCGTGGAGGTGTTAATGGTGAGCTTGTGGAAATTTCCATAGATAACAATGATGAGAAGGAACTGAATCAAAATCTAGCTAGTTCTGAAGATAATACACCATCAAATTCAGTCCCTAGTTCACCTAATTCCAGCAGTGGCAATGGGTCAAGTAGCAGTGAAGATGGAAGTTCAAGCTCAACTCCACCTCAAAAATCCAGATCCTTGCAAGACATTTATGAGGTTCAGCATGCACTTTTTACTTCTGATCCATGAACATTCAATGAGGCAGTAGAGAAAGAAAACTGGTGCAAAGCAATGGATGAAGAGATAACATCCATAGAGAAGAATCAAATTTGGCAGCTAGTTGAGCTTCCTGAAGGTAAACACTCAATTGGTGTGAAGTGGGTGTTTAAAACTAAGTATCATGCAAATGGCAGCATTCAAAAGTATAAGGCAAGGGTGGTGGTTAAGGGATATGCCCAAGAATATGGAGTGGATTATGAAGAAACTTTCTCTCCAGTGGCAAGGTTTGACACTGTAAGAACTCTACTTTCCTTAGGAGCTCATATGCATTGGCCAATTTATCAGCTTGATGTTAAGTCAGCTTTCTTGAATGGTGAGCTACTTGAAGAGGTTTATGTTAATCAGCCTGAAGGTTTTGTGGTTCAAGGCAAAGAGGGACTCGTTTACAAGTTGTATAAGGCATTATATGGGCTCAAGCAAGCTCCTAGAGCCTGGTACAACAAGATTGATTCCTTTTTTACAGAAACTGGTTTTGAAAGAAGCAAAAGTGAGCATACTCTCTACATAAAGAAGCAAAGTGAAGGTGATATCCTTATTGTGTGCTTATATGTAGATGATCTAATTTACATGGGTTCTAGTGCTGCACTTGTTTCTGATTTCAAAGATAGCATGATGAAGAAGTTTGAAATGTCAGATCTGGGTTTACTGCATTTTTTCCTTGGTCTTGAGGTTAAGCAAGTGGAGGATGGCATCTTTGTGTCTCAACAAAAATATGCAACATATTTGCTCAAAAAGTTCAACATGACAAATTGCAATGTTGTTGAGACTCCAATGAATGTCAATGAGAAGCTGCAGATGGAAGATGGAACAGAAAAAGTTGATGCAACAAGATTCAGAAGCTTAGTTGGAGGTCTTATATATCTAACTCATACAAGACCAGATATTTCTTTTGCTGTGAGTGCAATTTCCAGGTTTATGCAGTCCTACAAAGCAGCATTATGGAGCAGTAAAAAGGTTGTTGAGGTATATTGCTGGAACAACAGAGTTTGGCCTATGGTACAACACAATTTCAGAGTTTGAATTGGTTGGGTTCACAGACAGTGATTGGGCAGGATGTGTGCAAGACAGAAAAAGCACTTCAGGACATGTTTTCAATCTGGGTTCTGGAGCAGTTTGCTGGAGTTCAAAGAAACAAAACGTGATAGCTTTATCATCATCAGAAGCTGAGTATACAGCAGCTACTTCAGCAGCATGTCAAGCAGTTTGGTTAAGAAGAATTCTTGCAGACATCAAGCAAGAACAAATGAAGGCAACAACAATTTTCTATGACAACAAGGCAACCATAGCAATGACCAAGAATCCAGCATATCATGGAAGAACAAAGCATATATCAATCAAGGTACACTTCATCAGAGACTTGGTTAATGAAGGTTCAGTTACTTTGGAGTATTGCAGCACAGATGAGCAGAGTGCAGATGTTTTAACAAGGGCATTATCAAGGAACAAGTTTGACTACTTCAGAAACAAGCTTGGAGTGTGCAAGTTTGAATCAAGGAGAGTGTTGAAGTGTGATTCAAATCTGGGAATAAATGGGAATTAGTAACGTATGTGTCAGTTTCAATTTCTTGAGTCAATTAGATTTATTAGCTATTTAATTGGGGAATAATGAGTGGGTTAATGGGTGCCGTTATGTTTTATTTTTCTTATAAATTTATGTATTCCCTTTCAGTTTCAATCATCAGAGAATCAAAGTATTATTCAGCATAAAGTCTTCTTCTTTATTTTCTCTGTTCTTTGATTTCTCTAATCCAACACAAATTGTAAGACGCTTGATAGATGTCATTGATTCGATAAGACTTTGATATAAGGGAAGTCTAAATCTACATATGCCTCCCTCAGTTTAGGCATGTTCTCAATCAAACGGTGGTAACTCCTTTCATAATTATCCATAAGTTTGAAATTTTTAAACGAGGAGTTTCTATTACAAACTCATCAAAATCACCACGGGTAGGTATATGGAGCGACAAACTCTGTAAAGACGGGACAATAACGGTGAACTTTCCCATAGTGCCAATGTCAGAATCACAAAAATCCAACAATAAAGCTTCAAGAACAAGGCAAATAGATAGAAGCCGTTGAAGAGATTCTTCATTGAAGTATATCACACTTTTAAGTTGCAAACATTTTAGAGAAGAAAGAGAAGCCATTCGAGGAACATCCAAGAGAATCTTGCCTTCGAGTTTCAAGATCACGAGGGATCCGCACGTAAACAAGCTAGTTGGCAATACGTTTGGATTATCCGGATGAGAAGAATAAGAAATCTCCAGCTCACTTACGTATCGAAAAACTGCAATTACAACCCACAGTTTGATATCTTCAGCGTTAAAATGTAATCTACTAAACTTGAGGCGCAAGCTTTCTATAACCGAAGCTTTAATCTTTATGTAATGGTCTGTCAAGAAAACACCGTAACCTCTTGCACTCAGACTTCGGACCATATCTAGCATCGTACTCAAGTTTTGGCAACCACATCCAAAGACGCTCCCATCGTTTCGACAAAATGCTAGTGGATACAACAACTTTTGTTGGAAGAAACAATAATACCTTCACTAGCAATTCATCAGACAGCCCACTGATCTTGTCCATAACTTCTCAAATCGTGAGCGAAAAGACCAGATGTTGGCTTTTGTCTGAGCGACAAAAAAGAAAAAATGGCAAGCAAAACAGAGAAACAGAATAGGAAAATAGAGAAATCGGAGAAGATATCAGAAAATGATGATAGACTTATCAAAGGTAGAGGATGAATCTTTACAACTTGTTAGTTTTCATCTCATACTTAACGAGGGGCATAATCTCAAATGTCCTTAGCTCAAGAAAAAAAACCTCTTATATCCCTCCAAAATCTTCATATTCCTCTCCCCTTTAATGAAATAGTGAAAACCGAAAATACCCTTCTTCGATAAGGAGCTCCTCTCTCCCTTCCGCGGTGCGCCGTCGACNGTTCACAGACAGTGATTGAGCAGGATGTGTGCAAGACAGAAAAAACACTTCAGGACATGTTTTCAATCTGGGTTCTGGAGCAGTTTGTTGGAGTTCAAAGAAACAAAACGTGACAGCTTTATCATCATCAGAAGCTGAGTATACAGCAGCTACTTCAGCAGCATGTCAAGCAGTTTGGTTAAGAAGAATTCTTGCAGACATCAAGCAGGAACAAATGAAGGCAACAACAATTTTCTGTGACAACAAGGCAACCATAGCAATGACCAAGAATCCAGCATATCATGGAAGAACAAAGCATATATCAATCAAGGTACACTTCATCAGAGACTTGGTTAATGAAGGTTCAGTTACTTTGGAGTATTGCAACACAAATGAGCAGAGTGCAAATGTTTTAACAAAGGCACTAACAAGGAACAAGTTTGACTACTTCAGTAGCAAGCTTGGAGTGTGCAAGTTTGAATCAAGGGATGAGAGTGTTGAAGTGTGATTCAAATCTGGGAATAAATGGGAATTAGTAACGTATGTGTCAATTTCAATTTCTTGAGTCAATTAGATTTATTAGCTATTTAATTGGGGAATAATGAGTGGATTAATGGGTGCTGTTATGTTTTCTTTTTCTTATAAATTTATGTATTCTCTTTCAGTTTCAATGATCAGAGAATCAAAGTATTATTCAGCAAAAAGTTTTCTTCTTTATTTTCTCTGTTCTTTGATTTCTCTGTTCCAACATTGCATTTGTCCAGCTTCTGGGACTTCAGTTTGATCTGTAACAGCTGACACCTAATGAAAGGTAAAACGACAGCATTAACAGACATAATATGTGGTGCTACAAGCTGGTTAGAAGCCTTTGACACAGATTCAAGATGGTTTGGCTACTAAAGATATCTACCAAAACAATCTACATGCAGGTGTCATGGCTCATAAAATTTTCTTGGTAGACGCAAAAATGTAACATCACTAAACAGAGAGAACATGATGAATGTTTGTTTGGTAGTTATATCATAATCTAACTAAATAGAAAGGATCCTTGTTTCTTAGAGTCAAGAACACAACGGCCTTCATTGATATCAGATACAAAAATCAAAATAAGTTCAACCACTACCTTGATTGCACGACCTACAATCTCCAATTGACCATTCAGATTCAGTGCATTCATAGCATCCTCCAGGCGCGCAAACTGAGAAAGATAAGATTTCTGTTAATCACAAAAGCACATCAGCAAGAAGTCAATACTGACATTGGCTCAACCTACCTGAACAAAACCAAATCCTTTGCAATGGCGGTTTCATCACAAGGTACTTGCACCAGCTCCACACTCCCAAATGGTTCAAAAACCTAGGAATGCCAAAAGGAAAGTATTATTATGTCCCTGATAAGAAAATGATCAGAAAATGAAGCAATTACAAATAATCCTGAAAACTCAAGAGGTGTGTGGTTTGTACAATACAATAATATTTCTGTTCTAACAGTTCTCTGAAAATTTATCCATATCACACTTTCATCTCTATTAAACATGATAGCAGTTGGATAGTTAATTTCGATAAACAATTAAAAAGTGTGTTATAAGTCACACTATAACTGCTCAGAAAAATAAAATAGTTTATCTTAAGCAGATCATCTTCTGACATGTTAACATGCAGGTTACCAACATAAAGACGTCTAGCTCCCCCAGAATAGGGGCCCAGCATTCCTCCTGCTCCAGCGGCAGCAGTTGTTGACTGAACCAGATTCTTCTCAGCTTCAGATGGTTTTACCATAACAGGCTGACCAAGAAGAGGCTGTCCAGATAGAGCAATAGCCATAGGGACTGACATTGTATCATAAAACTCCACCTGATAGGCAAAAACTGTTCTCTGGTCTCTTTCAGGATCAGCCTCAGGCTCTACCTTATCCTTTTTATTATCTTTATGGCGTCTGCATAATAACAAACACGTGAGCTTGTTTACTTTGATACTATATACCTTTTCAACCATATTTTCCAAGATGTCGCAACATCTTAAGAATATGCCAGAGACAACATGATCAGAAGGTATCTTCTGGTATGAAGTAATATGTTAATATTAGGACAATTTAAAACAGATAAACTTTTCTCCGATAGGCGTACTGATATTTGCATATTTTAACTCTTTTTAACGATGCATTTCATTTGGTTTTTGTGTTTTTTGCATGCATTCTTATAGCTTTTCCTTAACATTCCATCAACTTAGAGACATTAGTCAGTTTAGAATAGGTCATAGTGAGTCTTGCATTGTTTGGAGTGTTTCTAGGTGCTTATGGAAGCATTGAGGAGTTTGGAGATGATGGCATTTGGGTAAAGAGCAAAAGAAATCGCCAAAGGAAGAGAAGTAAAAGGAGAAGAGGAAAACATAAGCCATTTCGGGGTTCTGCATCGGCATGATGCATACCGAAATGACTTCTGTTTAAAAACATAAGTTATTTCGGAATCCTGCATCGGTATGATGCACACCGACGCCTGTAGAGAAGAAAAGACAGGAGAATCCTCGGGCTACCACATCGGTATAGTGCATACCGATGCGATCTTGCCGGACCATTCGGCTAACTCACATCGGTGTCGTGCGTCGGGCAATAACACCCCGATGCAGCTTCCCTCAAACGAGACAGGAGAATCCTCGGCGTCCCGCGTCGGCATACTGCATACCGACGCGACTCCTCCGGACAATTCAGCTAACTCACATCGGGGTGTTGCATCGGTATGATGCACCCCGATGTGACTCCTGCGACCCAACTTTGTATAAATTATTAGAAACCTAATTAAGGATCTATCTTGTTTTTGACTTTGTAAAACTCGACTTTAGAGAAAAAAAAGGGAGATTGTAAGAGATTCTTGAGTGATTTATGCAAGTTCTTATTTAATTATATCATCTATCTATCTTCTTATCATCTTCCATGAATCTAAACACTTCCTTTATGGGATTTGTGGAGATAAACATGGGTTGTGAGTAGTTTTCTAGAATTCTAGGGTGAGGTAGATTTAGGTAATTTTAGTGTGAATCAATGATGTTAGGGCCTAGATTATTAATGATCCTTCCTTGTTTAGTGTTCTTAATGCTAAATTGGCCTTGATCATGTTGATTTAGATCATAGAGAATTTCTCGTCCGAAAGGTGTTCGATGAAATTCCCCAATGAACTAATCAAGGGATATTACATTCTTAGGCTATGGAAATAGTTGTCTAAGGTTTTTATTGATTAAATGATCTTGTTTCTAATGCTTGGAAATTATTAAATCACAAATGGGAATTTGTTCTTGATTTGGTAATTTTCAAAGTGACTAATTCCAAGGAATTGGGTTAGTCTTGTTTAATGATTGTAGTTTAAGGATTAGCATTACTTGAGTATATTGGCGTCATTGTGAACCTCTAAAGTTACCAGCAATCGCATACTTCACCCTTGGATTTGTTTTTAGTATTGTCTTAAACCATAATTTGCGTTTTAGTTTGAGTTTCTATCTTTTACTTTAGTTAAATATAGCTTGTTTCAATATCAGTTAGGTTGTTAGAAAGCCTCTCCTTGAATTGCTTAGATTGAGAAGTTTTATGTATTCTGAGTGTTTAATCTTAACCCATTATGGATTGACATCTCAAGTGCTACAATGACATGAGTACACTTGGTTAATTGAACACGAAAATTATCTGTTACCAATTTGGCACCGTTGCCATTTGGGTTTAGCATTAATCATTAGGATTTTGATTCTTCTTGAGACTAAGTTTTATTTTTTTTACTTTGTTACCTAATCTATTTCACCTTGTTTTCTCCTCCTCTCATGTAGGTGCATGAACACGAGATCAAGAGGAAGTGCAAACCTTGTTGAACGTGTTGATGACATCCGTGAGTTAGAAAGAGAAAATACAAGAGAAAGACAAGAACGAAGGCGTGCTCAACACATTGAAAGGTTGAGTATGGAGGCAGCTCAAGACCCTCCGATTGCAAACCAAGAAGCACCCGTTCATGGTGTTGGTCACCAAGGTGTTGGTGTGCACCGAGTTCCAATTCATCCACCACGACCTCCAAGACCAATTAGAGCCGGTGATGCACCAAACACACATGCTAACTGCCAAGGGATAGCTCCACCACCGGTTGAACACAATAACTTTGAGATCAAATCCGGTATTATCTCTATGGTGCAAAACAACAAGTTCCATGGGTTGGCCATGGAGGACCCATTAGATCACTTGGATCAATTTGATCGCATTTGTGGTATGACGAAGATCAATGGAGTCTCGGTAGATGGTTTCAAGTTGCGCTTGTTCCCATTCTCGCTTGGAGACAAGGCACATCAATGGGAAAAGAATCTTCCACAAGATTCAATCAAAACTTGGGACCAATGCAAGAAGGCTTTTCTTGCAAAGTTTTTCTCCACCACAAGAACATCAAGGCTTCGAAATGAGATATCAAGCTTCACTCAAAAGGGGAACGAGAGTTTTAGTGAGGCTTGGGAACGCTTCAAAGGATTCACCATGCAATGTCCTCACCACGGTTTCTCGGACGAGTCTCTACTTAGCACTCTTTACCGCGGTGTCCTTCCCAAGTTTCGTATGCTACTTGATACCGCGAGTAATGGAAATTTCTTGGGAAAAGAAGTGGATGACGGCTTACAATTGGTGGAAAACTTGGCACAAAGCGACGTTAATTATGGAGAAGACTATGATAGATCTTCAAGGGGCGGTGGAGAGTTTGATGATCAAAAGACGAGAAGGGACATCAAAGCTCTAAACGACAAGATGGATAAGCTTATCCAAGCGTCACAATCAACCGTCAACTTTGTTGGTGATTACGATGACAACCAAAACTATTAAGATGGACTTGATGGCGATAATAAGCAAGAAGAAGTCAATTATGTGGGTGGTCAAGGAGGCTACCAAGGAGGTTTCAACCCAAACTATAGGTATCACCCAAATTGTTCCTATAGAAGCAACAATGTGGCAAATCCTCAAGATCAAGTGTATCCTCAACACAACACTCAAGGTCAAGACTTTCAACAAAAGAACTTCATCCCTTCTAACCAACAAAGACCATTGATTCCAAGGAACAACTTTGAAGGAAACCAAGGTGGGTTTCAACCAAAGCAACAATCTACACCACCCGGTTTTGTGCAACAAGGACAAGCGAGCAACACAACGCCTCAAGACAACGAGATGAAGAACATGCTTCAACAACTATTACAAGGCCAAGCTCAAGGAGCCATGGATTTGAGTAAGAAAATGGCGGAAATCCACAACAAGGTGGATATTTCTTACAATGACCTCAACTCCAAATTTGAGTCATTGTCGTCTAACATCAAGCAAATCGAAGGCAAAGGTGCATCATCTTCCTCGACACGCCCTCAAGGTACTATACCGGGAAAACCCGAAGCTAATCCAAAGGAGTTTTGCAACGCTATTACATTGCGTAGTGAAAAAGAGCTTCCCTCAAGAGAGCTTCCATCTAATCTCAACGAGGACATTGTGAACCAAAGTGGGGAGGTGGTCATTGAGAATGAAGAGATTGTGGGTGAAGAAGATGCTGTTTTGGGTAAAGCTAAGGGAACAAGGATTGTAGAAGACAAACCCGCAGGAACACCTACAAAGAAGAAGACTACCTTTGTCCCGCCACCTTATGAGCCCAAGCTTCCTTTCCCGGGCCGTTTCAAGAAGCAACTCATGGAGAAATATAGGGCGATTTTTGATGAGCAAATGGACAAGGTCCAAGTGACTATGCCCTTGGTTGATGCTTTCTTGTTAGTCCCACAATACAACAAGTTTCTCAAAGACGCAATCAAGGATAGAACCAAGGATTTATAAGGAATGGTTGTTCTTTCCCATAAGTGTAGTGCCATAATTCAAAGGAAAATTATACCAAAGAAGTTGGGAGATTCCATAAGTTTTACTCTTCCTTGTGCTCTTGGGCCACTAGCCTTCAAACATTGCTTGTGTGATCTTGGAGAAAGTGTGAGTTTGATGCCTTTCTCGGTGGCAAATTGTCTTGGCTTCACCGTCTACAAAACTTGTAGAATCTCTCTCGTGCTAGCGGATAGGTCGGTGCGACACCCAGTTGGAATACTTGAAGATTTACCGGTACGAATTGAAGACTTTGTGGTACCCACCGATTTTGTTGTTCTTGAGATGGATGAAGAACCCAAAGATTCTCTCATCTTTGGAAGGCCATTTTTAGCCACCGCCGGGGCCATCATAGATGTGCGAAAAGGGAAGATTGATCTTCATTTGGGCAAAGACGATGTGCTTAAATTTGACATCAATAAGATGATGAAGAAGCCCACTATCGATGGTCAAGTCTTCTACATTGAAGCTATGGAGGAGCTTCTAGAGGAGTTAAACTTGGAGGATCATCTTCAAATTGCTCTGAAAAGGAGCATGGTGAGAACATGTATCTTCATGAGGAGAGTGTTGGTTACATGAAGCTGCTGAATTCGCACAAGGCACTCAATGGAGAGAACTCGTTTTTGGAGTTAAATAACGAAGAACTTGTCCAAAACGGGCTGGAACACAATGTGAGTGCTTTGGAAATTGACTACATGAGTGCTTTAGATGTCGACCTAGAGGACGAGCAAGAAGCTAGCAATGGTGAGACTAGTTTCGATGAGGATTGGAGCGAACTCAAAGCCCCCAAAGTCGACCTCAAACCACTCCCAAGTGGACTAAGGTATGCTTTCTTAGGTCCAAATGAGTCATACCCGGTGATAGTTAATGATGAGCTTAGTGAAAATGAGACTTCCACCCTTTTGAAAGAATTGAAAAAATTTAGGAAAGCCATTGGATATTCACTTGATGATATTAAAGGAATTTCTTCATCTCTTTGCACACATCGGATCCATCTAGAAAATGAATCAATGACTTCTATTGAGCATCAAAGAAGGTTAAATCCTAATTTGAAAGAGGTTGTCAAGAAAGAGATTCTTAAACTTCTAGATGTGGGGATCATTTATCCTATATCCGATAGTACTTGGGTATCCCCGGTTCATGTAGTGCCTAAAAAGGGTGGAATCACGGTTATCAAAAACAAAAAGATGAACTAATCCCAACTAGGACTATCACCGGCCATAGAGTGTGTATTGATTATCGGAAACTTAACTCCGCCACTAGAAAAGATCATTTCCCTCTACCCTTTATTGATCAAATGCTTGAAAGACTTGCAAACCATCCATATTATTGCTTTCTAGATGGGTACTTGGGATTCTTTCAAATCCCGATTCACCCTAATGATCAAGAGAAGACGACATTTACATGTCCTTATGGTACCTTTGCTTATCGAAGGATGCCATTTGGGCTTTGTAACGCACCAGCACCTTTCAAAGGTGCATGATGTCGATCTTCTTGGATTTAATCGAAGATATGGTTGAGGTGTTTATGGATGATTTTTCTGTGTATGGTGCCTCGTTTGCTTCGTGTTTGTCAAATCTTTGCAAGGTACTCACTAGGTGCAAGGAAGCAAATTAAATCTCGTCTTGAATTGGGAGAAGTGCATTTCATGGTGCGAGAAGGCATTGTCCTCGGGCATAAGATCTCGGAAAAAAGGGATTGAGGTAGACAAAGCAAAGATCGAAGTGATGATGGGATTGGAACCGCCAACCACGGTGAAGGGCATTCGAAGCTTTTTGGGTCATGCCGGGTTCTATAGACGGTTCATTAAAGACTTCTCAAGGATAGCAAGACCTCTCACAAGGCTTCTTTGCAAGGAAATAGAGTTCAGTTTCGATGGAGAATGCCTTGAAGCATTTTTAGAAATCAAGAAAGCTCTTGTGAGTGCTCCAATTGTGCAAGCACCGGATTGAGATCTTCCTTTCGAAATCATGTGCGATGCTAGTGACTTTGCGGTTGGCGCGGTTTTGGGTCAAAAGAAGGACAAGAAGATTCATGTCATCTACTATGCTAGTAGAACCTTGGATGACGCTCAAACGAGATATACAACCACGGAAAAGGAGCTCTTAGCGGTGGTTTATGCTTTTGAGAAGTTTCGCTCCTATTTGGTGGGATCCAAGATCGTAGTGTACACGGATCATGCTGCCTTGAGACACGTGATAGCAAAGAAAGATGCCAAGCCAAGGCTTCTAAGGTGGATCACTTGTCGAGATTGAGAGTTGAGGAGACAATTCCCATCGATGACTCTCTTCCCGAGGAACATCTAATGATTGTTGGGATGTTGAAGAAAAGCTATCATGCAGGTTTGAAACTAGAGGAGGTCAAGAGTTTGAGTGATCTCGGTTTGCCGTGGTATGCTGATTTTGTGAACTACTTAGCTTGCGGGAAGGAACCACCAAACTTAGACAGCTACAACAAAAAGAAGTTCTTTAGAGATGTAACCCATTTCTATTGGGACAAGCCTTATCTCTACTAGAGATGCTATATCATTGTCATGGCTCGGTTTATGGAGGACATTTTGCTTCCTTAAAAACCACAACAAAAGTGCTTCAATCTGGGTTATGGTGGCCAAGCTTGTTCAAAGATGCTCACACCTACGTTTCATCATGCGATGCTTGCCAACGGAAGGGGAACATAAGTAGAAGGGATGAGATGCCCCAAAACCCCATCTTGGAAGTTGAAGTATTCGATGTATGGGGAATTGACTTCATGGGACCATTTCCCTCTTCTTATGGCAACTAATACATCTTGGTAGCGGTTGACTATGTCTCCAAGTGGGTTGAGGCAATTGCTAGCCCGACGAACGATGCAAGGGTGGTTCTAAAACTCTTAAAATCAATCATTTTCCTGAGGTTTGGGGTACCAAGAGTGGTGATAAGCGATGGGGGGAGCCATTTCATCAATAAGGTGTTTGAGAGCTTGCTCAAGAAGCATGGAGTCAAACACAAAGTCGCCACGCCTTATCACCCTCAAACGAGCGGGCAAGTAGAGGTTTCAAACTGCCAAATCAAGGCAATATTGGAGAAAACCGTGAGTAGTTCGAGGAAAGATTGGGCCAAGAAGCTAGACGATGCTTTGTGGGCATACCGAACCGCATTCAAGACACCAATTGGGACTACACCGTTCAACTTACTCTATGGGAAGTCATGTCATTTGCCCGTTGAGTTAGAATACAAAGCATTGTGGGTAGTCAAGTTGCTGAACTTCGACATTAAGACGACCTCGAAAAGACGTCTTATCCAATTACATGAGCTAGATGAAATCCGTCTCGATGCCTATGACAGCTCAAAAATCTATAAAGAACGGACGAAGGCGTTCTATGACAAGAAGATTGTCAAGAAAGGTATCAAAGTTGGAGACCAAGTGCTGCTCTATAACTCCCAGTTGAAGCTGTTTCCCGGGAAACTGAAATCGAGATGGTCGGGACCGTTCAAGGTCAAGGAGGTACAACCTTATGGCGCGGTGACGCTATGGAACAATGATATTTGCATATTTTAACTCTTTTTAACGTGCATTTCATTTGGCTTTTGTGTCTTTTGCATGCATTCTTGTAGCTTTTCCTTATCATTCCATCAACTTAGAGACATTAGTCAGTTTAGAATAGGTTCTAGTGAGTCTTGCATTGTTTGGAGTGTTTCTAGGTGTTTATGGAAGCATTGAGGAGTTTGGAGATGATGGCATTTAGGTAAAGATGATGCACGAAAGGAAGCGCTGGCAAAGGCTGGACTCAAGTCTCTGCCTTCGAAACAACAAGGATGCCGTGAAGATGATGGATTTGCAGCTTGATGGTGATAAGAGAGCCGATGGTGCAACTGAGGTTTGCGGATCGGTTCAAGTGAGGGAGATGTGATGAGATGATGGTTAATGGATCGAGAGTCGCCACACAAGGTATGATTGATCTTGTGATAAGACAAACACAATCAAGTCGCCTTGATATCACTCACAAGGAAAGCTGATCGATGGGGTTGAAACTCAGATTCGCTCAGAGATTTCAGAGAGAAGAAGTGCGTTGTTTTATATCATGCGTGAAAAAAATACACTACTGCTAAGGAACCTTATAAAGGGGTTCGTGCAGCTGATGCCTTCTTGGGCGAAAAACTCTAATACAAAGCTAGTCTAAAATCCTAGAAACAAAGAATGAAATAAAACGCCTACTACAAGCTACTAAATGAAATAAACGACATACAATATGTCCTAAGGTTTTATTATTGTCTTTGATCCTGCAAAACGAACAAACACAATATAAATTGAAATCATACCTGCTTGTGTCGATTTGGAAAGAGATTGTGCCTAGACGGGCTGAATTGAGAAGATCATTTTCTGATCTTCATTAGACTTCTTTTGAGCTTCTCTTGTGGTCGATTTCTTCATAGAGTGTTCTTGGTCCAGAAAACCTTGAATTGTCTTGTTGAATAGCTCTCTAAGTCTTTTAGTTCCTGATCTTGTTCTTGGTGGATCTCTCATTGTTGTTATGTCTTGAACATCCTAGACAGCTTGTGATGAATCATCTAAGTCAGTCTCGATGTCCTCATCATTCCCTCCCTCTTGAGAAGGTTCTGACCTCAGAACTTCATCATCTGCATTAAAAGGAAGCAAGTCAGAAACGTTGACTACTGGTGAAATGGCTAACTCACCTGGAAGATCTAGCTTGTAAGCATTGTTGTTGATTCTTTCTAGAACTCGGAATGGTCCAGCTCCCCTTGGTGCGAGCTTGCTCTTCCTCTGATTTGGAAACCTCTCAGTCCGCATATGAACCCAAACCCAATCGCCTGGATTAAAGAAGAGCTCCTTTCGTCCTTTGTCCGCAGCCTCTTTATACTTTGCGGTTTTCTTCTCGATGTTTTCCTTCACCTTTTGATGCAGCTTCTTGATAACCTCAGCTTTGATTTCTCCATCCTGATTAGTAACATCTAAAGGCGGCAATGGAACAAGGTCTAGGGGCGTATCTGGCTTAAAACCATAAACAATCTCAAAAGGTGACAGCTTAGTTGCAGAGTGATTAGCATGATTATAAGCGAACTCAACAAATGGAATGCAATCTAACCAGTTTCGAAAATTCTTACGAACCGTGGCTCTTAATAGAGTTGAGAGTGTTCTGTTTACTACCTCGGTTTGCCCATCGGTTTGTGGGTGGCAAGTTGTTGAAAATAGTAGCTTGGTGCCTAGTTTCCTCCATAGAACTCTTTAGAAATGACTTAAGAACTTTGTGTCGCGGTCTGAAACTATTGTTCTTGGAATCCCATGCAAGCGTACGACTTCTCTAAAGAAAAGACTTGCTGTTTGCGTAGCATCATTCGTTTTAGCACATGGAATGAAGTGTGCCATCTTTGAGAACCTGTCTACTACAACAAAGATAGAATCCTTTCCTCGGATTTTGGGTAAGCCTAAAACGAAATCCATACTGATATCTACCCAAGGCATAGTAGGAATAGGAAGAGGCATGTATAAACCATGGGGATGTGACATGGATTTGGCCTTTAGACATGTCACGCATTTGGAACAGAACCGTTCCACATCCTTCTTGAGATGCGGCCAAAAGAAATGCTCTACTAGGACGCAGAGAGTTTTATCTACTCCGAAATGTCCCATGAGTCCACCTCCATGCGCTTCTTTGATCAGCAACTCTCGCATAGAACCATGCGGAATACACAAACGTTTCTCTCTAAACAGATATTCATTATGGACATAGTAAGAACCTGATGGTGTTTGTGCGCAGTTCTGATATATAGAGCTGAAGTCTGGGTCGTCTTTATATGCTTCCTTGAGCTGCTCAAATCCCAGAACTTTAGCTTCCATTGTCGTGATCAGCAAGTGCCTTCGTGATAATGCATCTGCTACCACGTTTTCTTTTCCCTTCTTATACTTGATGATGTATGGAAATGATTCCACAAACTCCATCCATTTTGCATGACGCCTCTTCAACGTGGTCTGCCCTTTAAGGTACTTCAATGTCTCATGATCAGTGTTGATGACGAATTCCTTTGATAGGAGATAGTGCTGCCACGTTTCCAGCGATCGAACGAGTGCATAGAACTCCTTGTCATAGACTGGATAGTTCAGGCTTGCTCCACTTAATTTCTCGCTGAAATAAGCTACTGGGCGTCCTCCTTGAGTTAGTACAGCTCCAATACCTAATCCTGATGCATCACACTCAATCTCAAAGGTATTGTTAAAATCAGGCAAGACTAAGACAGGAGCATGAGTTAAGCGATATTTAAGAGTATTGAAAGCTTCTTCCTGAGCTGGTCCCCATTTGAAGGCAGTGTCCTTCTTGATCACGGCTGTAAGAGGAGCAGCTACGGTGCTAAAATCTTTGACAAATCGCCTGTAGAAACTTGCCAAGCCATGGAAACTCCTCACGTGTCCTATGCTCGTCGGTGTTGGCCAATCTTGTATTGCCTTGATTTTCTCTTGATCTACCTGTAATCCCTGCGAACTTACAACAAAGCCTAGGAAAACCACTTCATTAGTACCAAAAGAACACTTCTTAAGGTTCCCATATAGGCCTTCCTTTCGAAGTGTTTCCAAAACAAGCTCGAGATGTACTAAATGCTCTTTAAACGATTTGCTGTAGATAAGTATATCATCAAAATATACAACTACAAACTTACTGATATACGCCCTTAATACATGGTTCATTAACCTCATGAACGTGCTGGGGGCGTTAGTGAGACCGAAGGGCATGACCAGCCACTCGTACAGACCTTGTTTGGTCTTGAAGGCAGTCTTCCACTCGTCTCCTTGCTTCATTCTCACTTGATGGTATCCACTCCTGAGATCAACCTTAGAAAACACATTAGAACCTGATAATTCATCAAGCATGTCGTCTAACCTGGGAATTGGGTGGCGGTATTTGATGGTGATGTTGTTGACGGCGCGACAATCTACACACATTCTCCATGTTCCATCCTTCTTGGGTACTAACAGAACGGGAACGGCGCAGGGGCTGAGGCTCTCTCTAATATAGCCTTTTGACATTAAGTCCTGAACCTGGTGTTCTAGTTCCTTAGCTTCTGTTGGATTCACTCTATAAGCTGGCCTATTGGGCAATGCTGCGCCTGGAATGAGATCAATCTGATGCTCTATTCCTCTTATAGGTGGTAATCCAGCTGGTATTTCCTCAGGAAATACGTCCTTAAACCTGTCAAGTATAGAAACAATCTCCTGGGGCAATACTACTTCTTTTGTACCTGTAAGAAAAGCATCTCGGAATACCATCAGTAGCACTGTCTCTTGATGTTCTAACGCTTTACAGATAGTACTAGGAGTGATATAGAGATTAGTCTTACTTACCTTAGCATCCGCAGCAAATTTAATTTGCATTTCGAGGACCTCTTGAGGGGACAATGGTGCAAGCTGAAATTTGCGTTTCTGAAAAGTAAAGGAATGAGCATTGGTGCGTCCGTTGTGCATAACCTCTCTGTCAAACTGCCATGGGCGTCCGAGCAGGAGGTGTCCTACTTGCATAGGGACTACATCGCACAAGACTTCATCCTCGTATTTGCCTATTCTGAAAGGAACTTTGGCTTGTTCTTTGATCCGAATTTCAGTGCTGGAATCCAACCATCTCAGTCTATATGGTTTCGGATGTGGAGTGGTCTTCAAGCCTAACTTATCAACAAGAACTCGGCTAGCAGCATTAGTACAAGATCCTCCATCTATAATCAAGCTACAAACCTTGTTTTGAATTGAGCAGCGTGTGAAGAACAAGTTTTCTCTCTGGATTGCGTCTGGCTCACTCAACGCACTCAGAGCTCGGCATACAACTAGCATGTCTCCAGTCTCTGGATAAGCTATTTCTTCTTCTGAATCAGCGACCTCCAAGTTCTCCTCTTCCTCTTGAGATTCGTATCCTCCATCTTGTGTAAGGATCATTACTCGCTGGTTGGGACAGTCTCGGGCGTAATGGCCTTTTCCCTGACATTTAAAACAGGTTATGTCTCTAGCTCTAGTAATTGGATTAGAAGACTTACCTGGTTCTGGCCGATTGTTTCTTGGTGTTTCATAAGCTGGTCTCTTCTCCTGCGTGTTGGTTGCAATGGCCTTTCCTTTATCATTGCCGCTGGGTTGAGAAACATTCCACTGATTCCTTGATGGTGGCGCAGACCATGTATTAGGTCGAGAGCGGCTCATTGTGGCGGTTTTCTTCTTGATCCCTTGTTCTGCTTGCACTGCAGCATGTAGTAAATCATTTAAATCATGACAAGGTTGGCGTTCTACCTTCCTGGCTATACGATCATTGAGCCCATCAATGAAGTGACCCATAAGAACGTCTTCACTCTCATCTAAGGCCATTCTGTTCCTGAGTTGTTCAAACTCTTCAAAATACTCCTCCACGCTTCTGTTCTTTTGAGACAACTGTCGGAATTGCTTCTGCATCTCTCGGTGGTAGTGTGGGGGTACAAATCGTTTCCTGAAATTGAACTTCATTGCAGCCCAGGTGGTGATTTGATCAAAGTTGTTTCTCCTGCGGTCTTGAACTTCTCGATCCCACCAGGATAAAGCATGGTCCGTGATCTGAGCTGATGCAAGAGCTATCTTCTTCTGGTCGTTGTACTCATAGTAGTCGAAGATGTACTCCATTCTCCTCTCCCAGTCCAGGTATGCTTGCGGGTTCACTCTTCCTGCAAAGGTGGGAATAGTCAGTTTCAAATCCTTAACAACAACTCTGTTTACCTCTCTATCTTGCTGCTGGTAGTTGTTGCGATTTTGAGCATGCTGATTTCTTCTCCTTGCTGGGACATCGATGGTATGATCACTCTTCTCATCATCAGAGTGTTCTGCTCCTCGAGGTAGCTCCAATCGTCCAAATCTCTGCTCAATGCGCCCAATCTGAGCAGCCAAGTCATTCTTCATCGCTTGTAGAGCTTCAAGGAGAGTTGCATTCGGGTCTACTTCAACTCCTGCCATCTCCTTCTTACTTCTGCACACACTTACGAAAACGATCAAGTGCGATGGAAATAGAAGAGATATAATCAAAGTAATGATTCGCAGAATGACTAAGAGACCTATGATGATCGAACAGATAGTAACTGAAATAGAGACAGCAATCAAAAGTAACCAACACGATCTCCTAATCAAACTAGGAAAAACAACAATCGCTTTCCTAATAGAACTAGGAAACGATTTCCTTTTTTTTTTTTTGATTTTCGACTCTAACTAGGACTAACAATTAACCTAAAACGCCTAACAACCTAGATCAAATACGAGCAAAGCAAAAGGAAACAACATATCGAAACTAAAAACAGAGAAGGGTTGCGATCTTAGCCTGATATAGGAGCGTTTTAGGCTCTGATACCAGATGATGCACGAAAGGAAGCGCTGGCAAAGGCTGGACTCAAGTCTCTGCCTTCGAAACAACAAGGATGCCGTGAAGATGATGGATTTGCAGCTTGATGGTGATAAGAGAGCCGATGGTGCAACTGAGGTTTGCGGATCGGTTCAAGTGAGGGAGATGTGATGAGATGATGGTTAATGGATCGAGAGTCGCCACACGAGGTATGATTGATCTTGTGATAAGACAAACACAATCAAGTCGCCTTGATATCACTCACAAGGAAAGCTGATCGATGGGGTTGAAACTCAGATTCGCTCAGAGATTTCAGAGAGAAGAAGTGCGTTGTTTTATATCATGCGTGAAAAAAATACACTACTGCTAAGGAACCTTATAAAGGGGTTCGTGCAGCTGATGCCTTCTTGGGCGAAAAACTCTAATACAAAGCTAGTCTAAAATCCTAGAAACAAAGAATGAAATAAAACGCCTACTACAAGCTACTAAATGAAATAAACGACATACAATATGTCCTAAGGTTTTATTATTGTCTTTGATCCTGCAAAACGAACAAACACAATATAAATTGAAATCATACCTGCTTGTGTCGATTTGGAAAGAGATTGTGCCTAGACGGGCTGAATTGAGAAGATCATTTTCTGATCTTCATTAGACTTCTTTTGAGCTTCTCTTGTGGTCGATTTCTTCATAGAGTGTTCTTGGTCCAGAAAACCTTGAATTGTCTTGTTGAATAGCTCTCTAAGTCTTTTAGTTCCTGATCTTGTTCTTGGTGGATCTCTCATTGTTGTTATGTCTTGAACATCCTAGACAGCTTGTGATGAATCATCTAAGTCAGTCTCGATGTCCTCATCATTCCCTCCCTCTTGAGAAGGTTCTGACCTCAGAACTTCATCATCTGCATTAAAAGGAAGCAAGTCAGAAACGTTGACTACTGGTGAAATGGCTAACTCACCTGGAAGATCTAGCTTGTAAGCATTGTTGTTGATTCTTTCTAGAACTCGGAATGGTCCAGCTCCCCTTGGTGCGAGCTTGCTCTTCCTCTGATTTGGAAACCTCTCAGTCCGCATATGAACCCAAACCCAATCGCCTGGATTAAAGAAGAGCTCCTTTCGTCCTTTGTCCGCAGCCTCTTTATACTTTGCGGTTTTCTTCTCGATGTTTTCCTTCACCTTTTGATGCAGCTTCTTGATAACCTCAGCTTTGATTTCTCCATCCTGATTAGTAACATCTAAAGGCGGCAATGGAACAAGGTCTAGGGGCGTATCTGGCTTAAAACCATAAACAATCTCAAAAGGTGACAGCTTAGTTGCAGAGTGATTAGCATGATTATAAGCGAACTCAACAAATGGAATGCAATCTAACCAGTTTCGAAAATTCTTACGAACCGTGGCTCTTAATAGAGTTGAGAGTGTTCTGTTTACTACCTCGGTTTGCCCATCGGTTTGTGGGTGGCAAGTTGTTGAAAATAGTAGCTTGGTGCCTAGTTTCCTCCATAGAACTCTTTAGAAATGACTTAAGAACTTTGTGTCGCGGTCTGAAACTATTGTTCTTGGAATCCCATGCAAGCGTACGACTTCTCTAAAGAAAAGACTTGCTGTTTGCGTAGCATCATTCGTTTTAGCACATGGAATGAAGTGTGCCATCTTTGAGAACCTGTCTACTACAACAAAGATAGAATCCTTTCCTCGGATTTTGGGTAAGCCTAAAACGAAATCCATACTGATATCTACCCAAGGCATAGTAGGAATAGGAAGAGGCATGTATAAACCATG
>PKMM01025810.1:4100-20578 GCA_002933915.1 Eutrema heterophyllum | reverse complement strand
TTTGCTTCTAAGTGACCATTGTTACAGAATCAGCTCTAGATCGACTAATGAAAAATCCAAAGGCTGACCAGTTAACTAGAAGACACACATGTTTCCAGCAGAGTTCTTTTAAAGCCTGAGCCAAATTTATGCACTTCATCGATGTGGTTAGTATTCACAGAGCTTGATTCCTCATTCATATCTGACAAAGGAATTCATGTGTTTAAAAGTGACAGTATCTCTCTCCCCTGTTATAAGTTAATAAATAAGAGCATAAAATATGAAATGATTTTCTTCTGAGTAGAGGGTTAGGAAAATTTTCAGCGATCCCATTATTCTACTTGGTGAGGAATGATCACACAAAGATTGGAAGCGAAGAGACGGGGATTTGGTGGATTTTCCTATGATGCCATTATTCGCCTACACCCTTTGATACATTAAGAGGGAAGAGCCGGGGATTCGGTGGCAAACACCATCAATACTCGCGTCTCATACCTTGACGTGTATATGCGAATCTAAAAAGAAAAAGAAAAAAAAAGAAAAAAAAAAGAAGAAAATATGATAAGAAATAAGTCTGTGGGAGAGAAAGTGATACAAAAAGTGTGAAATTGGGTGGTTCCTTGTCATGATATTGTATGGGAAAGAATCTAGAAGGTTCTTGGTATTAATCACAGCGATGAAACTGGCGATGATGGGTTTAATTGAATGAAGCTGCGAAATAATGTGTGTAGTCTGGGGAAGCTGCGAATGTCTACGGAGAAGTACATGGTGGTTAGATTTGGATCTAGTTAGGTGACATTTGGGTGCTTGGGAAAAGGGTCATTGCAATGTTTCAAGAAGAGGTGAGTCTCCGTTGTTTTCAAACCTCTTTCTCTGGTTTAGTCTTCTATTTGCTTGAGGGCAAGCAAAGGCTAAGTCTGGGGGAGTTGGTATATCATGGTTTTTACCCCTTTTAAGCCATGATAAGTCTGTTTTATAGAGTCTTTCTACTATTTTGTAGTGTTTTAGAGTCTTTTACAGGTTTTAGCACGTTTGGAGCATAATTAGAGATATTGTAGCTTTCTGGAGCATTTTGGAGCAAAGCAGAAGTTCGTATAGCTGAGTACCCGATTTAAGGCCCTTGTATCGACCGACACCACCTGGTGTCGATCGATACTGACACCATGAAGGAAGGAAGCGCGTCATTGTCCGAGTATCGATCGATACCACTCATGGTATCGGTCGATACCGTCGTCCCTGGGGAAGGAAACGCGACTTTTATGAAGAGTTGAAGAATTGCAAAATTGCCCAGAAGACTTTATTATTTACAGTTTAGCCCAAAACGTGTTGTAGGAGTTTAAATTAGGTTTTTTAGCCACTTTAGCTATTACGTTCAATTAACGTTTTGATTAAGGTTTATTCTACTCTGGTTTTTGGAGAGACAACTCTGAACTCCTGTTTCTTATTGATTTCTTTGATGATATTCAATCATGTTGCTTGTTTCAATCTCAATGTCTGAGTAGATCCCTTGTTAGGTTCAGGGTTCTCATAAGGGTTTCCTCTGAATGTTAGGTTAATTAGTTAATTAGGATTCACCAATCTGAATTAGTTCTTCGCCTTAGGTTGTTCTCATAGCTAATTCTAGGTTGACGAATCTGGAACTTAGATCTTAGGATAATTGATTAGGTACGAGAGTGCGATTAATTACCTGACAGAACCTAGGGTGAGCAAAATAACTATTCGCAAAGAGATTTGGTTTAGTTGTTTTGTGAACAAATCAAACTTGAAATAAAAGCTGGTTTAGACTTTAGAATTCGCAAAGAGATTTGGAATTCTAGGATTTAGACTTAGATAGTTTTCGCAACGAGAGTTGGTTAGCTATACTTAAGTGATTTGAGTTCAAGAACCGCGCTAAATCTGAATCATGTTAGTTAGTTTATCTACATTCATTGAATTCCTGAGAAATACCCTTAGCCTATCTTCTTTCCAATTGATTTACAACACTTTTAATTTACGCACTTGCATTTAATTACATTGTTTGGTTTAACTTAATTCGAATCTATATAATCTATTGCGTGATATCTGAAGTTCTTGTGTTCGACCCCTACATATACTACAACAACTGCTTTAATACTTTTAGGGTATTAATTTGAGCATATCAATAGTCCCAACGGACTTCGTTGTCATGGAGATGAAGAAGACCAACAAGCTCCCACTTCTCCTTGGAATCCCATTCCTACTTACCACCGGCGCTAGAATGGATTTCAAAGATCAAAGGGTAGTTCTCTTGAATGTGGATGATAAGGTATATTACCCAATGAGGACTTCTTCCAACAAGTTTTGTGGCACAATTACCATAAAGGATGATGAGTTTCGTGAAGAAGAAGCGAGGTATGTGGGTAGATGTGAGATGGTTGAAGAAGCTCCACCCCCAAAAGTCTATGAAGAGGAAGAGAAGTTTCTTGAGAGAAAAGATTTGGGTTATGGTAATGACAAGGAAGATTCAGAAGTTGATATAGCTTGTTTGGAACCGCTTCCTCCCACCACAATGGAGAATGACGTTGAGGGTAGCAAGGGTGCAAAGAAGAAGACAAAGGCCAAGGCTAAGATGGGAAACAGATCAAACAAGCTTCATGGGTCTAGGTCCGAGCCAGGCCAGCCTTCTATGATGACTCTCACTCCTTTGAAGCACAAGGATGGAGTGATTGAGTACAAGATCAAGTGCAAAGGATGGCCCAAACCTTTTGCCTCGGTCAAGGCGATCCTCACACCCGAGCTCAAAGAGAAAGGGGAACCCGGTTTACGAGAGATCATGAGCAAGGTTCTTCACCTCGAGCTCAAAAATCCGCCATGGAGTGCTCACACTCCTCCATCACCCGCCTAAAAGGGTAACAAAAGTCAAACTTAGTGACTCTAAACAAAGTGCTCTTGGGAGACACCCCAAGCTTATCATTGTACATACTTTCTTTTTGTGTCTTTCTATGTTTTCTTTTTCTTTTTGATGGGTTTGCTTAGTGTGAGTAGGTTCTTGATGGTCTAATGGTCATGGAATTAAGGAAAAAGGTGTGTAGGATTGAGGTGATGAAGCATGGACTCCCTTGATCCCTCTCGTTCCCTCCATTCATTTCCAAGGTAATACTCCAAACTTTTTACATAGCGCTTAGAATCATATCTTCTTCTTTCTTTCATGCATTGTTTAGCTCTCACTTAAGCTTCTATTACACAAGGGACTGTGTAATTTAAGTTTGGGGGAGGGTTTTTGTGTTATCTAACATTGTTTTTGGTGTTCTTATTTTGTCTTTTGCATCTTGAGTCTCATGCATATCATGCATTTTCAATAATTTTGAAATTTTTTGAACTTTTGTGCATTTCATATCTAGGATAGAGTCTAGATGCATAGCATATAGGTATTGCATTCATGTGCATTGGGAGCAATGATATGATTTTTCCTTGTAGAGTACCATTTTTAGAGCTTGATTCAATGCCCTCGTTGCTTGTTGTTTGATGCTTTTGATCTCGTGTTGAAATCAAGGATGAACCATATTTTGATCTCGCGTTTCATTACTAGGGTCTTAGCTAAAGCAAGTTTTGATTTGATTACAATTCTACTTAAGTAAAAACCATAATTTTGACATTGAAATTATCATGCTTGTGCATTGCATAGTGAATTCATGGTTATCTCATACATATTTGGGCTATCTTATCCACTTTGCCACTCTCTTGTTACTTTGCCACTCTCTTGTTAGCTCAAATAACCGATTCCCATCATTGGAACGGTTAACCACTCCCTTAACCCAACTGTCCTTGAAGCCAAAACTATTTGTGAGTGTTGTGAGACCTTTTTCGAATCAACTAGGCAAAAAGTGATATGATATTGGGAGCAGCTCAGGAAGACCAGGAAGCAAAAAAGTTTGAACCAGCTGAGCCCATCATGATGATCAGAAGTCGTGTCTCAAAAGAAGCAAATCAAAGCGTGAAGAGCTCACAATTGAAGGCGTTGTTCAAACAACCGCCGCTACCAGCTCACGTCACTTCAGGAAACAAAGCTCTTGGTGTCTAGTTTCCAAAACATCCAAGATCATCCAAGGCAGACTTACCAATCGCCATATAACGGCCCAACAGTGAGGACATATCCAAGGGGTTCTTTTGATATGATCATGGAATCAACCGAGAAGAACCATGTGCCTTGTTCAGCACAAATGAAGCTCACGCTCAACTGCTTAATCCCAATGACCACTTGGGATACCTTCTCACCTCATCTAGAGCTCATCTCGAAGTGGATTCAGTCCAATCTGAGCTCAGGGGAGAAAGTGATTCAACTTTCAAGTCAGGCGATTCCAAGCTTACTCGTTGCGGACCAACGTGCGTTCAAAGGATTGTTCCAATCGAACCAAAATGAATCAAGCTACGAACCGAACTGTTCTGAAATCTTGACTCAACACAGAATCCGGGAAAATTAGATTCAGCCCAAACCGACCTCAGACGTGGAAGCGACGAATTTTACAAGTCAACCGATCTCCTTCAGGCCCTATTTCGCGACTGGGCCAAAGATTGAGTTGCACAGGCCAACTCCGGAACTATCTCGCCTTGAAACCAATTGGAGAGTCTCACTGGGTCTCTTAGGATGCCAACAAGCCCAATATCAATACAAATGGGCATCAGACCACAAAGTTATTGGCCATTTACCTCAAAGGATCCATCAGGTGCTCTACTTGGAAAAGGCTAAGCCCAATGGGGTTAGGAGCTTGCAAAATCATGTTTGGCATCCAGGAGGAAGTTATACTAAGCCCAAGTGAAGCCCAGCAATGAGTTGTCTACCAAAGCATGCCAAGGAACATTTTCAAAGTCAATGAGTCATTCAACTTGTGTTTCATGAATTCTAGAAGAATGACACTATTATGAGTCAAGGCAAAAACGTACACTGTAGCATGACGTCCACTGTTCATTCCGCCCACCAAAGCTTGCAAATTGTTTTGTGTGTTCTCTTAGTCAACAAGTTGTTTTCATCTTTGCTTAATTTATGTAACTTGTCTTCTTAACTAGAGTCAATTTGTAACTAGGTGTTAGTTAAATTCCTTAGCTTTAGTTAGTTTCTTTGTTTTCTATATCTTGTAACTTACGTGAGAAATGGGAAATCAACAAACCTTTTTTATCAAACAATTTTCAAACTTTGAGAGTGATTCTCATCTTTTGTTCTTGGTGTGTAATATCCAAGAAATGATATAAGGTGTGTAATATCCTAGATCAAAACCGATTACTAGTGTGTCATATCTAGTAGTCAAAACCGAGCCTTTGGTGTGTCATATCCAACGGTTCAATTTGTATATCGAAGGAATTCTGCAGCCTTCGTGCGACTCAACGATCCACACCCTTTGTTCTTAAGAGCTTCTCGGTTTCTTAAGAGACAAAGCCTATCCCTTGCCAACTTCGAGTGATCAGCGTTCCCGGGATCGTATCAAAAAGTGTTGAGTTTAGAACGACAAGGAGAAGCTTCCATGTAGAACTAGCTCGACATCAATGGGCTAGACATAGGTTAAGGCTAGATAGGATGGGAACTTGGGATAAGGAAAAGAAAAGAGAATGTGGAAATGGAGGAAAGATTTGGAGAAAATGTAGGGGATAAGCAAATGCTTGAAATGGTTGGCAAGAAAAAGATGTTGGAATAGCTCTAAGTGATAAAGAAAAAAGAAAAAAAAATAGTCTCTAGTCTTTGAAAGAAAGAAGAAAAGCCAAAAACGGCTAAGGTACAAAAAAAGAAATAAGAGAGACTAGAGAATGTAAAGAAGAGCTAAGTAAAGAAAAATGTTGAAAGCCAAACCATTTGGTGAAGAAGGAAATCTCCTAAGTGCTTAAGAGAAGAAGAAAAGGTGAAACGATATGAGTGGTGAAGGCAAATGGCCTTGTGAAAAGGGTAGTCTAGGAAGAATCTTCATTGGGGTTTAGAGATTAGGAGTTAAGATCGATATGGGGCATTGGGTAGATGGAAGTCATCCTTGTATGCATCTATTGGGCTTTACTTTTAGCATTTTGCTATAGTTGATTCTTTTTTAGAGATCCCCTTTGCTCGGAAACCGCTACTTGTATTGAGATCACCTTTATCTCAAAACCTTTACCCTAGCCAAATGGATTCACTTGCCTTGCATGAGCATGATTCACTTGAACCATAATGAATGTTAAAGGATTGGATGATATGAATGCTTGTGTAAGTTGAGGCTTGAATTTGATTCGTGTAGGGAAAGATATGGCTAGCTCTTTTTGAGTAGACTTGTTTGATCGCATTTTAGAGCTAGCAACTTGGACATTGAGTGGAATTCTTTTTATGGTACTTGTGGATTTGAGCTCCCATTTTAAATCTTCTCCCTCTTCTTATTCTTATTTGCTTGAGGACAAGCAAAGGTTTAAGTTTGGGAGAATTGATATATTCCTATATTACATGTTCTAGCATACATTTTACTTAGAGTTTCGCGTCATTTGCATGCATAATCATGGTTTTGTCTTGCATTTAGGTCTCATTTAGAGTTTAGGACATTTGCAGTAGGTTCTAGTGAGTTCTTGCATGTTTTGAAGTATTTTCTAGGTGTTTGGAGGCAATTTGGGTATATTTGGAGAAATGGACCAAAGTAGAATACAAGGGTCATCCGAACCGTCCAAAATAACCTGAAGAACGAAGGCTTTCTGGTCTGATTTAGCTTTGGAGGTGTTCATAAAAGTTGTAGAGGGATGAGTTATCTTTCTACTGGAGTTTGAATAAAGCCATTTAGACGTGTGGTTTGGGAGATATGACAGATCTACTGGAGGTATGTCCGCATGGCCGAGATGGTTTCTTCAATACCGAGTCCACTGCTCGGTATTGTCACTCGGCGTAGCAATCTCAGGGCATTACACCGAGTCCACAGCTCGGTGTAGATGCTTGGTATGCAAACAGGAGCAAAAAAATCCGTAGCTCCGATCACAATACCGACCCGTGACATCGGTATCTCACCCAAACCAGCCGAGCTCACCTGATGGGTCTGAAAGATCTGCCCGAACAAAGAGTCTCCAATCCTAATTAGCTTCGGAGGTCCGCATAGAAGTTCTAGATAATTGAGTTAGCTGTCATCTGGAGGTGGTTGCACGTCTTTTGGAGCTGTGGTTCAAATGATACATCAGATTTAGCAAAGACATGTCTGTCTGCCGCCCAAACGAGTTCTGCCCGGAGTTGAAGCCCAGCAACAATACCGAGCAGTGGACTCGGTATTGGCCACTCAAGACCAGATTTGACCCATTTCAACCGGGTCAATACCCGGTTTGTTCCGGGTTGACCCGGTTCGCCCACCTTCCTTTAAATAGTCCAAAAACCTAATTTTCATTATCTAAGCTTTATTTTCTCTCTTTCTCCTTGCACAAAAACGTGGTCACCTTGATTCTTTTAGGATTTGGATGATTTTGTAAGAGATATCTTGAGTTTTATGCAATTGGAAGTTTAATCTCTTTAATCTTTCATCTCTTATTCACTTAATCATGGGATTTGACATCTCTTTCATAAGATTTGTTGGGTTTTTCATGGTAAGTGAGTAGAAACTCTTTGGATCATTGGGCTTGGTAGATTAGGGATTTCTTTTGTTAANTAAATAAGAGATTTTCATACTTAACTCATGAGAGTGAATGTCTAAGGTGAATCTTGGCTAATAGAACTTATGATTAATGTTTGTTAATTACATTTTCACAAATGAGAATTTGATCTTGATTTTGTAATTAGTGAAGTGATTAGTGCTAAGAGATTAGACTAATCTTGATTAGTGTTCTAGGCTTAAGGAAATGCACTTTTGTGATTGGATAGACATCATTGCTTAACTTAAGATTTTCCCAAATCAATTGTCTTGCCCAAAGATCCTCTTTTAATCATTGTCTTAATCGTTTTTAGTGCTATTACTTGTTCACTTGTTTAATTTGAATCATTAGGTTGTTAGAAAATCAAAATCAACTTGTTAGCTTAACTTAAGGAGTAGTATGCATTCTTAGTGCATTGAAACTTAGCCCATTGGTTCGATACCTCTTATGCTACATAGACATTTTGACTAGTTGATACACGGAAAAATCCTATTATCATGCTGCTGTTAAATAAATAAAAAATCAGAAATTGAGCCTGCTACAAGCAACCTGAAGTTCTTGAACTTCCATCGCCAAGCTAAAAGCTTAAATTACTTAAATGAACAGCCTTACGAGCTAGAGCATGCTACCAGCTAGCATGACTCGACTTTGCATCTAAATTGCAAGGTCGCAACCTTTTTAGTCTCTAAATGACAACAACCTCTACGTCTAAACTGTTTAGATTGCATGTCTGCCTCTAAACGGCTTCGACCTTGCATCTTAAAATCGCATGGTCAGCTCCCGAGGTCTCTTAACGACCTGGGAGCAAGGTCTCTGAACGGCACGGATCTTTGGCTGAAAGACTGCCTTTGATCCATTGAAAAGTGTCAGCTTCTAAATGGCAAAAATGATTTTTAAAGATCAAAGTAAATAAAATTAAGCGTCCTCGCAGGAGCATAAGTTCAACCAAAAGGCCCACTAGGGCATAACAAGTTCAACAACAAATTCGAACAGGATTTAAAGATCAAATAAATCGACCCGAGATTGCAGCACCGCATCCTCGATGACAAGTCAACAAGGATGCCGGGGGGCAACTGTTGGGCCCAAATTCAGCACTCAAAACCCAGCCCGAATAAGCAGGCTCAACAAGGAAGGCTCAGCCCACGACGAGGTCTCATGAGACTGTTTACAAGCTGAAGTGAGCGAGATAGAGCAAGTTAACAAGCTGGAAGAACCGAGCACGAGGAAAGGAAGCAAGCTTGCAGGAAGACATGAGCATGCACTTGACCAAGTTCAAACATGGTCAAACACATTTATTTCATATTAAAGACAAAAGATTACGAGTTTAATTCTGTAGTTAATGTGTATAATAATTAGGCGGTTACATTTTCAGCTGGTATAAGTTTGAAACACCAGCCTCATTGTAAAGGACTGAATTCTTGGCAAACAGAAGAATAAACAACTTTTCTCTCAAATTCTTTTAAGTTATTTTTTCAAGAATATACAATTTAAAAGCTGAGAATTGTGGTTGTGAGATTCTGCTCTCATAGGATTCCACCGCGTGGTTTCCTCCCTCGGATCCTCGCGGTTTCTCTTATCATCATGCACCGATTATCCATGTCCCTCTGAACTCTTGGGGATGCCTCTGCCTCAGCTAGGAGAATCACAGCATTGCAGTTATTGGTCTTATTTCATCCAAATTAGTTTCGAGGTGGAGGTCGACAGTGTTCTCGACGTTGGATAGACGGTTCTGAAGCATCTTGATTTCACCAGAAAAGTTGGAGGACCTGTATCCAAAACCCATGGTTTTGCCAAGAAGATCATTATACCTTCCATCCATTTTGAAACGAACGTCTTGGATCGCTTCCGCTGTTCGCTTCTGCCCCTCGTGGAGAACATGGATGGATGAATGAACCTCTTTTCCTTGGTTGCCAACTTCTTCCACTCTTCTCTCAACCCTATGTGTCTTACTCGCAATGATTTCCAGGCCAGTAGCAGTCGTCGAGAGGCTTTCTCTCAGATTCATGAGTTTCCTTTCAAAGCTGTCTTCCATGAGCTTCATGGATTCGTTGACATGATCGATGAAGACTTGGTTTTTCTCAATCTCGCAGGTCTGCTGCAGCTGCATTGCTTCTAAATGCTTCACTTTCTCCTCAAGTCTTTGTACTTGGGCATAGATTGCATCACACTTTCCACCAAGATCTTTTTTTATATGTTCCAATTTCGCATCGAACTCGAATGAGGATTCCTGCTGGTTTCTCAGTAGCGTGTGCATCATGGCCTCCAGAGACTCGCTGGGAATGAGATCGTAGGCACGAGGTGGTGCTTGGGTTCTCGGTTAGTGGTAGTGATGGTTGTACCATTCATCGCTCCAACCCTGGTTTTGGTGTGAGTAGGATGGGGCTGGCCGATTTGTGTAGGAGTATGGCATTGGAATGTAACCGCCAGCAGATTCTTAATGCATGGGCGATAGTCTCTGATCTTCACGGAGGAGATGGATCGATTTCCATCGTTTCTTGAGTAGTAATCCATCTTAAAAGGTTCCTGCAATACACAGAAATATAAAATAAAATATATTAGTAGATCTTAGACTAAATTTCAAATTCAGAATTGAAGGTAACGCTATTGGTCCCCGACAACGGCGCCAAATTGATTTCAGTGTTTTCACCTAGTCAATTAACTAAAGTTCACACTACCGCAATCGTAACGGTTGTCAATGCAATACTTTAGGATCGAATCCACAGAGGCCAAGGTTACACTAAAATTCTCCCAATTATGAAACTAAGCTAAGACAGAAATATGGTTGGTTTTGGAAAAGTAACGAATGCAATTTAAACGATGTAAATTCAATAAAGGAAAAACGTTAGGTCAAGGGTTTATTCTCAGGAATACAGAGATCACGAATCATACAACTATTCAGGGAATAATTAAACACAAGTTTCAAACTCAAACATAAATATTAACCAATCCACTTCCGTGCTCCTGATTACTAAACCTAGCACCCTAAAATCCTAACTTCTGTTGGCATAGAATTCTAGATTAGCCTTAACGAGCAGGTTCAATATGTTCACGAATCACTTTAACATCAACTTCTGCAGGCTAAGGATAATTCGCTCACTTATGTTCTTTCTAGCAACCTAATACACTTCCGCGCTCTTAGATTAACCTCTAGTTCATAGACCTAGCGGTCAGCTCAAGCCTAAGCAATAAACACAACAATAAGCGAAAACCTCAAAAGATAAATCCTTATATGTGTCTAATTCAATGATTCATGGATCTCTTTGAAACCCTAAACCTAACTAATGAACTACTCAGACATGGAAACAAAGAATAAGCAAAGAGATGAAGAAGACATAGTATAGATTAAGAGAGAAAGGGTTTAGAATTTTTCTCAATGGATACAAAGATTCTTCTCCAAAGCTTACAACGATCAAGAGCAAAAAGTCTGAGTAGAAAATAAAAGCGGTGTCAAGCGGTGCCGTCAAAGAGGCTAAAAATAGAGTATATATAGGTCAAGGTTGAATTAGGTCAAAATAGGAAGTTTCCAGGGCAAAACAGAAAAATCAGAAGTTTCCTTTTTCTTCTCGTCGGCCTGCATCGATCGATGCACTCCTTGCATCGGTCGATTGCTATTTCTCTGGTCCAGTTGCATCGATCGATGCACTCCTTGCATCGATCGATTGCTGATCTTATGGTCATGTTGCATCGATCGATGCACTCCTTGCAAACCAAGTATATCAACAGGTCATCTCCCGAGATAAGGCAAAAGAGGAACCTTGCGAGCCCCGAAGTTATTACGAACGACGACCTGGAACTCAACAGATCAGCACCGTTCAGACACAACCCTGGAATACATGGGTCCGACGTGACGATCCACAAGAGCCGGCTTACGACCCCAAACAATTATGCTGATTTCACAATAGAGAAGGCCATGCCACCGAAGTATGCCGACATCTCAAGAATTTCCTCATGATGAAATTTAAAAAGGGTGAAGTCCCAGTCGAGAGTGCGTTCCGACCTAGTAATAGATTCAACCAGAACAGCGGAGATCGCCGTAATGAAAGACCAAACGCAACCAAGAATCTCAGACAAATTGACGTCATTAATGACGAAGCTCGGTAGAAAAGAGATCGGGAGGAACAACCCGACAATCAAAATATCCCACAAGTTCGAAAACGAGTTAACATGATCATGGGAGCACTCAAATTTTGCAATTACTCAGTTCGGGCGATCAAGGAATACAGTAGGGAAGTGATTGCGGCGAGAAGAGAAAACCGAGTTTTTACAAGCGGAATACCGATAACATTTTCCGAGGCTGACACATAAGGGCTGCAGATGCCACACAATGACCCCTTAGTCGTCACCTTACTCATAGGGGACGTCGCCGTCGGGAGAATACTAGTTAATACTGGCAGCTCGGTAAACGTAATACTTAGAGAAACGTGGACTTCCCGGACTGCCAAATCAAACCGAATATCGAGCCGCTCACCGGATTCTCAGGAGAACAAACCATAACCGCCTAAACCGTAAAGATACTGATCTACGTTGGCAGGGTTATGAAGATGGCAAAATTTATGATCCTAGAAAAACCGGCGATTTACAACGTAATACTAGGAACACCATGGATCTACGCAATGAGAGCCGTTGTCTCAACATACCATCAATGTCTAAAATTCCCGACACCGACCGGAATCTTCACCCTCAAAGGAGACCAGGTGATGGCTCGAACACGTTATATCAACGAATGTAAATTAAGGACGGCCTCCCGAACATGCATCATCAATACAAGCAAAACATCAACCGACCTAAGAAGCCGGACCACCGATCCCAACCTGCCCAGACGAGAAACCGTCACACAAGTCAATATAGACGAGTTCAACCCTGAAAGATGTGTCGGCATAGGATCCGAGCTAGATGAAGAAATAAAAGAAAAGCTGGTTTAGTTCCTTAAAAGAAACGTCTCGACATTCGCCTGATCAATCAAAGACATGCCCGGAATCGATCCGAAAATCACAAACCACGAGCTAAACATCGATCCAACCTTCAAACCAATCAAACAAAAGCGACGTAAGCTTAGTCCGGAAAAAGCCCAAGCCGTTAATGATGAAGTGGAATGGTTACTCAGAGCAGGCTCAATTACCGAGGTACGATACCCCGACTGGCTTGCCAACCCTGTTGTCGTCAAAAAGAAGAACGACAAGTGGAGAATTTGTGTTGACTTCACCGACCTGAATAAAGCATGCCCAAAGGATAGCTTTCCAATCCCTCACATAGATAGATTGATCGAAGCAACTGCAGGAAACAAGCTCCTGTCATTTATGAACGTCTTCTCGGGATATAACCCTCTTTAAGTTGAGAGATTGTGGCTTGGGCCTCGGATACCTCTCCCTTCAACCTCTCTCGATCCCCTATCACGGCTTCAGCCTCCGAGGCCTTATACTCCGCCTTCTTCAAATTATGGGCAAACGTGTGGAGAAGATCGTTCGACAACAACTCGGCCTAAACAAAAGAGGAGACCTGTGAAAAACAGAAACAAAAGAAAAGCAAAAAAAAAGAGGGGAAAATAAGAGAGTAACTGCTTACGTGGGCCCTAACGCTGGCGAGTTCTTTATACTTTTCCAGTTCGGGAAAGTCTTCATCCAAACGCGGGAGCCTGCGGAGACCAATTTTAAATTGGCTATAAAGCTTGGCATAGGAGGTCGGGTTGGTGTAAAGAGGAGCGCCCTTCCGATAATTGAAGAGCATGGAATTGGCTTCTTCCAAGGTCCGCGGAAGTCATTTTTTGCGCTTCCTCGAAGAGTCGACCACATCAGCTAGGGTGGCCGACTCACCCGGAGTTGCCCCGGAAACATTCTCAGCAGCATCTTGTCCATCCCGAGCTATGAGCTGTTCTGCCAAAAGAGCCAACTCATTATCAGACCGACGTGAGGAAGCTTTCCTTTTCTTAGATCGGCGTGGTGGATCGGCATCATCACGAACCACAACATCAGTGCTCATCGGCATTATCTCGGCACCAAGAGCCGGCTCGGATCCTGAAGCCTCGGTCGGTTTAGTGAGAGGATTGACCTCAGTGTTGTCAACCAAATCACCTTGGTCAACCTCGGTCCGGTTGGCGGGAGGATCAGCCTCGGCCGGGTTGGCAGAAGGTTCGACTTCGTTATTGCTAACCAAGGAGCTTTGGTTAGCATTTTCTCCAGCAGCTAGAGAGGTAGCTCTATCATCGGCAGCGACGTCGGGAGCATTGCTTTGTAGAGTATCGTCAACATTCCTCCGAGGTGAAGGATCGAGCTTGGCCACAAAGCTCGGAACCGCGAGGAAGTACAGAAGCATCGAGCTCGGCCACAAAGCTCGGAACCGCGAGGAAGTTCTTCCTTGGCGCCAATTCTCTAGATGAAGATTGAATGACGACTGCATAAAAGAAAGGGAATCTAAGAAACAGATCAAGAGGTGCAAAAGGAGATTGATCTCGAGAAACTATGAACTAACCAGTTGTGCAGTGTTGAGGTTTTTTTTTTGAAGCAAGTTGAGCCCGATAGATTTCCGGCCAACGAGTTCGTCCAAGATCCCTGAACTGTACAGCTATCGCTTTCCAATGCTCGGATGTGCTCTGATAAACGGGATTCCGAACTGCGAAAAGAAAAAGTGTTAGAAACAAATCAAGCATGGGACTTCGAGGCGAATAAGACAGATGGCTACTGATATTCTGATTCCATTCTCTTCTATACTCGATGTCTGGATTGGACATAGAGACAGCGTCAACTCTAACGAAAAAGTATTTCGTCTCCCAATCTTGGAACTTGCTCGGTTTCAGACCAGTAATAATAAAGTATTTTGGCCTCATATTCGCCGAAAAGTACCAGGCTTTGGCTGTAGATAGCTTAACGGATGTCAGCTCTTCGAACATCCGGGTAGAAACCGGGATACCTAGTTTGGCTCCCAAAGAAAGAAGACCCATCATGTTACCTACAATCGCCGGGTTAAGCTGACTAATCGCGGCTGACCGCCTATTACAATAGTCGAAGAGCAGTTTGGGCATTGGGAAATTAAGCCCGCACTCACGAAACCAAACCTCATAGACACAGATGAACCCATCCGGACCATTCCATGGTTTTTGAAGATTGGAAGGACGTTTAACCTTGACCTCGCCGGGGAAATCGAGATGTCTTACCAGCTCGAGAATCACATCCATCGAAGTGCAAGATGTTTTGACAGACGA
This sequence comes from Eutrema heterophyllum, assembly GCA_002933915.1. Classification (NCBI taxonomy): domain Eukaryota; kingdom Viridiplantae; phylum Streptophyta; class Magnoliopsida; order Brassicales; family Brassicaceae; genus Eutrema; species Eutrema heterophyllum. Next base: position 5,835 of record PKMM01025810.1, on the reverse strand, counting down.
AGGACGAGCAATGATAATGGTCTGATGGGCTTAAGCTGGTTTTTCGACGGTACCAGACAGAGGGTCGATCTCGGTATCAGCAACATCAGCATCAGGCACTTCGGCTTCATTTTCCCTACCGACTTTTTCTTCTTCGGCCAACTACCTGGCAAGAGCCTGATCTTGAAGGATTTGATCAGCATCTCGATTTTTCTTCCTCTTCATTCGTTCTCCTTTGGAGCTCGGCAGCAAGACCGGCATCGTACTCAATTTGGGCTACAACATGAGGGGGTTGAACTCGATTTCTGGCTCTGCTCGAGCTTGCTTCGTCAGTACCCATCCACCATGATGGAATCTGTCTTTGGTTAGCCTCGGGCGCAGTACTACCGACCTCGACATTTTGCCCGGATGGCATAACTTGGCTATCTTCGCGAAATCTAGGAACTTTGATTTCGGGCTGGCTATCAACCTGAGTTACCGCACGACATGAGTAACGGCGAGACAACTGATTTCTGTCTGCTTGATTCACATCCATTATAACGAATACTTCTGAAGAATCTGAACTTGCAGAACCGAAGAATAAATCCCAAACAAGAGACGGATTATCGGGAATCCTTTGATAAGTATTGACTGAATCGTTCGATCTGGGCAATCGATAAAAGGCGATTCACGAGGAACGAATTAGAGGAGGCCGCAGAAATTAACTAAGGATATAAAGCGAAATGATAAAAATTGCAGGAGAAAGACGAAGAACATCGTAAGAACCCAGAAGCCTTCGCGCAAATTAAAGAAATTACCACATAAATCGACGAGATTGAAAAGGCAATAAACAAAACCCTAGAAAGTAAAAAGACAAAGGAGAAGAAAGGTTACCTTTTATAAACGAGGAAGCAGAAGAGTCAAGGAAGCCGAAGGGGGAATATATAAAAAGAGAAAAAGCGACAAAATCCCGTAATTCCCGTGACAGCTGGAGAAACCCAAACGACATGTCTTCCTAAGTAAGATTCACCAAGCTCGGGACGTTGGAGCTCGGTAATTTCAAAAATTAAAGATATTCAACTCACTACAAGAAAACACAGTTTTTGCGACTACCAAAATAGTCCCAAAATGGTCGCAAATGACTCATTTGCGACCATTTTGGGACAAAAAAATGTAGTCGCTAAATACAGTAGTCACAAAACGGTCGCTCTTTTGCGACTAATATGTGACACCTATTATCAGTTCTAATTTAGAGACCGATTTGCGACTACTTGTAAAAAAAAAAATTAAAAAAAAAACAAAAAAAAAAATTATTTTTATTTATTTCATTAATTCATTACAAAAAATGAAAAAAAAATAATAAAAAAAAGAAAACAGATCGGTGAAGAAGACAGCCGTCGGTTCTTCGCCGGTGAGCCTTCTTCGCCGCTGAGCCTTCTTCGCCGGTCTGCTCCTCTTCTCCATCCTCTTCTTCATCGCCGGTCTGGTCCTTAACCCAATCCGGAATCAGATTTCGCCTCCACCAACAAAAAAAGAAGAGGAGGAAGGAGCCGGAGGAGAAGAAGCCTCGCCGGCGGCTGGAGAAGAAGAAGCCTTGCCGGCGGCTGGAGAAGAAGAAGCCTCGCCGGCGGCTGGATCTGCAAAAAAAACAAAAAAAAAAGTGAGATCGAGCAATTGTCGAAGAGAAGGAAGAAGGAAGAAGGAAGATCGCACGAAGGAGAGAGAGAGAAAGAAAGAGAGAGAGAGAGAGAGAGAGAGAGAGAGAGAGAGAGAGAGA
>PKMM01025773.1:279690-329800 GCA_002933915.1 Eutrema heterophyllum | reverse complement strand
ATCAGGGACCACGATCCGAGCGGGCAGCGCCGCAGACACAGCCTCAACCGCTCCCGCAGTGGCATCCCAGGCTGGATCCAGAGCGGCTCGACCCACAGCACCAGGGGAGGTAATCGGGGCCCGCACGGTTGGGACGGGCAGAACCCGCTGCGGCTGAACATCAGGACAATTGTCGGAAGGAACCTCCAAATCCTCCGGGGTCAACTCCGGAATGACGATCTGATCCAATTCGGCCTCGAACTTCGCCTGATCCGCCTTCAGCTTCGCGTACCGGAACGACCGTACTACCAGGTTATCCTCACGCTCCATCCTCTCAAGGCACTCCCATGTACCGATCACCTGGCTCAGCAACAGGTGCGGTTGCAGAGCCCGATCCCGACCAGCTAGGTGGGCACGAATCTTCTCCATCTTTACAGCCCACTTCTGACTCCGAGCTGCCCATCTCCCCTTAACCCTTTCATTCTCCTTAGCAACGGCGCCCTTCGCCCGCTCAATGGCACCCTCCAGCCATGTGACCCTAGACCGGAACCCCTCCCGCTCCCCGCTGACCTTCGTGACCTCCTCTCTCGCAACGGCAAGCTCCTCTTCCAGAGCGGCCGACCGCGCCTTCTCGGTGTCCAGCTCGGAGAGCACCTGATCCGCCTCCACCGCCCGGGCCCGAACTTGCGCCATAGACGATTCCAGAGCAGCAGACCGGGCCTGCTCGTCCTTCAATGCCTTCTTCTTCTCCCGGATGACAGCCGTCAACTCCCTCGTACCCACCTCGATACGTATCCTCAGGCGCTCGTTTTCCCGAGCCAAATCGAGGATCTCCTTTCATACCGCTCACCCAAAGTGGCCAGGTTGACCATCGTCTGCCAAAACGAAAAAACCTCAAGACTCCCGCAGACACCTACGAAAAAAACAAAAAAATAAAAAAAAAACACAAAACACAAATTTTTAATGAACATCTTCTCACCCGAACTGGGGAACGGGATGTACTCTGAAAGGCGTCAGCCTCCGCCATATCAACAACTTGACAAAGTAGGGGCCTCCTCCTTAGCGCGGCCATACAGACTAGCTCGGCACAAGCTGCCCTATCCCGTACAAGAGGCACGTCCCCGCCCTCATAACAGAAGTCGAAGCTATGGTCCACGATCTCCTCGTCGTCAGGGGCCTCGGGATCATCCTTGGCCTCAGATTCCCCGGGCTCGCCGCCGCTAGCTTCAGCCACGTCGGCTGGCACATCCTCCCCACCGGCAGACACCTTGGTTTCCCGGATCTCCTCATCGGTCCCACGCCCCTCGGACACCTCACCAACAGGACCATCGGCCAACTCGGTCACCTTCCCTTGCCCAGTTTCCTCCCGACCCGTAGTCACGGACTCCACGCCGGTGGTCGAATGACCGCCTCGCCCGCCGCCCTGACCGTCCTCCGGAGCCAGAGATGAGGACGCAGCCTCCTCGGTCCTCCTCTTCTTAACCACCCTCTTACCCTCACCAGCACCTGCCCTCTTCTCGGAAACGGCCACGGTCACGTTAGCCCCCGGGCCATCTTCCCGGGCTATCTCCTCCTCGGCCGACTGGAGGGGCGCGGTGAACGAGTCTGAGTAGGACGGAATAGCAAACCTCGAGCGACCTGTATTCGCAACAAACAGTTAGCTAAAAAAAAAAAAAAAAAAAAAAAAATTGCAACGACCTACCTGCCATTGCTTCAGAAACTCTCTCCGGGGTGAAGGATTTCCAATCTCTCGGAGCCCGCGACCTAAGCACAGCTAAAATGCCGCTGTAATCTGACAGCTTGACACCGGCAGTATGGGGACCTAAAAACAAAATAGTATTTCAGCATCAGTCAAAATAAAAGGGAGACATGTAACGCAACCTAATAGTTCCTACCCGGGGAAAAATTCCAATCACGAGGGTATCTGCCCGTCGAATCAAGGCCAACCACCTCGGTAGCCCGAACGAAAAAATAACTGCGAGACCAGTGATCAACCTTGCTCAGTTTATCCTCGACAAGGTCCACCTTGGGCTTAAAGGAGGCGTAGTATGTCCCCGGATAGGCAGGATTACCCTTCTGGTAGGTGAGATCCTCAAACATGCGAGGAGTCACCACCATGTCACACTCCCACCCAAGAGTCAGCATCACAACCATGCCTTGAATGGTGGACGGACAGATCTAGGAGAAGGCCAACCCCCGCCTCTTGCAGTACACGACGAACAGGTCGGGAAGAGGTAGACGAAGCCCGCACTTCGTGAAGAAACCTTCACACAAGCAGACGAAACCTTCCGGAGGGTTCCATTGACGCTCCTCCGGCCTGGGAAGCCGGAGCTCGGCGGATCTAGGGAAGCCGCACTTAGACGCCAAACTCCTAAGAGACTCCGGGGTACTCCAGGTCGGGGAACCCCCCTGATCATAAGGGACCGGAGGAGGTTTCGAAACCTTAGGCTTCTGAACCCTCCCAGCTCGTCCACCTCCTCGACCGCCCTGATCAATCCCCCGACCACCGGAAGAGCGCCCTCCGCCTACCGATCTCCCCCGGCGAGCCTCCGGAATCAACGGAACAGACCCCGAAACCGACGGAACGAGCTGCACCTCGTCCTCGTCACTACAACGCGGAGAGGAGGCACGCTCCGAACCATTGTCCGGCGAAGAGCTTTCCGTCGGCGAATCACCCCTGTCGGAAAGAGACGCCGACTCGTCATCAGATTCGGCCCGAATTCCCCGGAGCATCGACGCCATCGCACAAATCAAAAAGAAAACTTCCGATAACCCTACCCGGAATCTCGAAGAGTCGCCGGAGGATACACAAGCAAATAACTTTTTCACAGAAAAGAAGGTTACCTGGATGAATCTATGCGCAGAAGCGTAAACGAAGGAGAAAAGGAAGAAGGCTTAAATAGGAGAAGGGAGAGAAGGGGAAACGACGGCTCGACACGTGGAAAACAGGGCACGATTTCCAAAAACCCTAATGACTATCGCTTCATCACACACGCGCGAAAAGGAGAAACCGCCTCGAACAACGCGAAACGTCTTTCACACCCCCATGCGTGACCAGCACGCGCGAACGTCCCCCGGATTAAGCGGGAAACCCAACTCGTGTAAGCGGTTATTCCCGCCTAAACGAACCCAACAGTCAGCCCTCGAATCCCGGAAACCGAATTGAGATGCGCCGAGCCGACAAGAAATCAATTTCGGTTCACTCACCACGCCTCCCGAAACTGAACTAAGGGGGGGGGGCAATTGTTGGAGGTGGGCTTAGCACCCCCATTTCAGCTGGGCCCATCTCAGCAATTAAAAGCCCACTTGGTCGAAGCCCAGCCCGGCGCTAGCGTAGTTGACCAAGGGTAGGGGGCCCGCCGAACTCGCACTGACAGCATACCGACTCCACGTGGGGAGCATAAGAGGGAAGGCCACACGCAAAGAGTAGATCACTAACAGTACCCTACCAACGAAGCAGTTCGGCGCTATCATAACCTATCCCCTCGAGACGTGTTATCCGCGAAAGACGTCAGAAGCGCCACGTCACCCCGGAAACGCGGAAAGCAACTGTTTGACCTCGACTATAAATACTCTTTGGCAGGCGGATATATTGGAGATTTTATTTTATTCTCCATAGAAGGGACACCGACATGGGTTCTCCGTAAGATTGATTCAACAACGCTATGTAATCTCTGGTCCCCGACCTATTCACAAATATCCCCGACCTGACCCACCTTTATTCTATCCTCCCTTCTATTTAACGGAAATCTCGCCTCACCCCTGCTCCGTAAAAATACCCTATAAAAGGGAAGGTGATCGTTTAGGATCAACAAAAATGCCATTTTGCGAAAGGATTTTCAAAATGTGTCTAAATGTGCAAATTTATCTATTTTTATAACTAAACAAGTAAATAATTAAATTTCGCTTGCGTGTTTATAAGAAAAAAAGTTAGACGTGTTTGTTCTCCGATCATATAAAAGATTCATTATTTTGTTTGATTGGTTGACAAAAAAAGATTCATTATTTAATAGTCCTCGGCGATCAAAAAGAGTCCTATCCACGTCACCATTCGCCGGCTTAAATCCAAAAACCGGCCTTGACGATGACATCTGTCGCCGTTCCCCTTCTCGTTCTCTTGCTCTCGTTGATTGTCGTCTCCGCCGCAAGACAAGGTCCTGATGATATCATCAAACTTCCGTCGCAAGCTTCTAGGTTCTTCCGTCCTGCTGAGGACGACAAAAATTCTTCGGCCGGTACTAGGTGGGCTGTCCTAGTCGCCGGATCGAGCGGATATTGGAATTACAGGCACCAGGTACTGTCGCGATTCTCCGTTTATTGATAAACCGTCTGATCGGAATTTTGAATTTGCCTTCGATTCCAACCCTCGAATGCTTAGTGCTGTTTGGTTCGTGTATACGATTTTATCTAAATATCAAACATGAATTTTGTGATTCTAGATACTAGGTTGCAGTTTGGTTCAGCTGAATCTTTCTTGTTCTGAATTTCGCAAGTAGTTAAGTCTGCCCAGATCTCGAATGGAAGAATATCTGCGAGATTCCTACGATATTTAGAATAGTTCTGGGCATCTATGATCAAAGGATAGTTTATTGTGAAGAGTTTTTGTTTTAGATACTTATGAGCTCCAAACTTTTCAGGCCGATATTTGTCATGCTTATCAACTTCTGAGGAAAGGTGGAGTGAAAGAGGAGAATATTGTGGTTTTCATGTATGATGATATTGCAAATAATGAAGAGAATCCAAGGCGTGGGATCATTATCAACAGCCCTCATGGAAAGGATGTCTATGAAGGAGTTCCCAAGGTCTTTTGCTTTCTTATGGTTTCGGGTTTTTTATCAATGCTGTTGCGATCTATCGATTCTCTCAAAATGGGTTTTTGCTTAATTGGTTGGGATTTTTGGTATGGCAGGATTACACTGGAGATGATGTCAATGTTGATAATCTATTTGCTGTGATCCTTGGAAACAAAACTGCCACTAAAGGGGGAAGTGGGAAGGTTGTGGATAGCGGTCCAAATGATCATATCTTCATATTCTACAGCGACCATGGTGGTCCTGGAGTTCTCGGTGAGTTCGGTAAAACACAGAGAGTGGGATAGTTTTAACCAAAAATATATTGATGGTTCTTCTTCATCTTTTATTTGCAGGGATGCCGACTTCTCCTTACCTATATGCAAATGATCTTAATGATGTCTTGAAGAAAAAACATGCTTCCGGAACCTTCAAAAGCTTGGTAAATCGCTAAGGTTCTTCTGAAATGTTTTTGTTGTTGGTACTGCCTGTGAGTAATACCAAAAAGGCAAACCTGCAGGTGTTTTATCTCGAAGCTTGTGAATCTGGAAGTATCTTTGAAGGGCTTCTTCAAGAGGGTTTAAACATCTATGCCACAACTGCATCAAACGCAGAAGAAAGCAGTTGGGGTACTTATTGCCCCGGAGAGGATCCTAGTCTTCCACCGGAGTATGAAACTTGTTTAGGTGACTTATACAGTGTTACTTGGATGGAAGATAGGTAAGCTGAAGAATCTCAATACACTTTTAGGATTCGCAGTGTTCTATTCTCATGTTTAGGAATCTCTATGAATGTCCCATATATTAATTCAGATACTTTGTTTAACATGCAACAGTGGTATGCACAATCTACAGACTGAGACTCTGCACCAACAATATGAACTTGTAAGCTTGTAGTTTCTCTTGAAAGCCTGGAATGATGGAGCTAGAACTTTCTCAACTGTAGATTAGATTGTTAGCAAATGTGTGTGTCATTAGTGTATCTTTGTGTTTTCAGGTGAAAAGGAGGACTGCAGGTGTTGGGTCGGCTTACGGTTCTCATGTCATGCAATATGGCGATGCAGAACTTAGCAAGGACAAGCTCGACCTTTACATGGGAACAAACCCTGCCAATGATAATTTCACCTTTGTGGATGCGAATTCACTGACGCCACCTTCAAGAGTTACAAACCAGCGTGACGCAGATCTTGTCCATTTCTGGGATAAGGTTCTTTTTTCCATTCTTCTTTATATTCTAGATACTCGGTAGTTTATGTAGTTCCGGTAGATAAATTAATACAATTCTTTTGCATGTTATTATTTTCATGAAGTACCGAAAGGCACCAGAAGGTTCCACAAGGAAAACAGAAGCTCAGAAGCAAGTCCTTGAAGCCATGTCTCACAGGCTTCATGTTGACAACAGTGTGAAACTCGTCGGGAAACTCTTGTTTGGCATTTCGGAAGGTCCGGAAGTGCTAAACAAAGTACGGTCTGCTGGGCAACCACTCGTCGATGACTGGAACTGTCTTAAAAATCTGGTAAATAAATACTTCCCTAGCCGTTTGGGACTTTTTACTTGCCAATCTTATCATCAACTTTTTACATCATTGCAACCAGATTCGGAGGATCTCTCTGTATATATGGGGTCAGTATTGAAAAACGTATTGATATGGTCATGGAATCACATCGATCATAACGTAAGATAGAAAAGTCAGTTTGTGGAGCCCAGCACTCTATTATTAGCCAGGCTGCTGAGAAGCAAGACACTTGCGTTGCTACTGAAGTTTCAAATTCGCTACTCATTGACTGATGTTAATAACATAACCTTCATTGTATGTTCAGGTGAGAGCTTTTGAGAGACACTGTGGATCGCTGTCTCAGTACGGTATCAAGCACATGAGGTCCTTTGCAAACATCTGCAACGCAGGGATCCAAATGGAGCAAATGGAGGAGGCATCTTCACAGGCTTGTACCACAGTCCCACCTGGTCCTTGGAGCTCTCTTCACCGCGGATTCAGTGCTTAAAACCCTAAACCCTCTTCTCATTTGTTTATGCTACCAATCCCCAAATATTCCTATTTCGATTTGACTTTAAATCATTATTCTCTCTGTATATCTCATAATCATTTCCCTCTTCAGTGTGTAATTCCAAATTATCCTTTTTCCCTGTACAAATGCGTGTAGAACTAAAGTTAATGTATATAAGGTTTGTATGTTATATGTTATACTTGCAAATTCTCAAACTTTGGATGGTTTTTGTAGCAGAAACAGCAGAATAACATAGGAATTGAGTTTCAGAACATAGGAACCTTGGAACTTTATTAGAACTTGAGTAATGATCTTCTCATGGTTTTTACATACACCAAGTGTGTAGAGAATCAGAAAATAGAACAACAGACGCCGACTTTACTTGGTGACGCTGAAGCTTGCACGGAAGTTTGATATCATAACCGGGCACTCGCCCTTCTCATCGTACTCTGTGAATTCCTCTCCGCTCGACAAATCAATGTCTTCAAATTTGGTTCCAGATTCCTGTTTAGGAGGAAAACAAAAAAAACTCAACCCATGAGAGCTTAAAGTAGTATTGAGCATCAAAGACTATACTGGAAACGAAGCTTGGAGTTCTTTGTCCAGACAACTGTTGTAGGGAATCAGAAAACTAAGTGTGCCCGTTACAACTTACAGCTTCAGCTTTCCAAAATCCACCAAACCCGAAATCGATGGGTTCATAGCCTCGACAGTCAAACACCATAAGAGGAGCATGTTCTCCAGCTTCAGAATCTTCCAGAGTTAAAGGTCGACCTTTTCCTGGAATCATTGTCACATTCCCTTCCCTTCCACAGAACTTACACTAGAATAACTCATGGAGACAAACCATTAAATTCAAAGTAGTAAGAGTATTGTGCAACTGAAACAATTAGTTCAAGCAAACTATACGAAAAATGTATTCATTCAACCCAACAGAATGAGAATCGAAAACATTTTGTTTCAGCAGAGAAACAGATCAATTACTGCCAAAGATCATAGCAGTCAATAAGCTAAGAACGAATGATGCAAATGGAACTTAGCAAAAAAAACTTTAGTTGTATAAGACTGTGTCAGGGACATATGGTATGTTAGGACACAGCTCTCATCCCTCAAACCATGAATTTTTTGCTACCGAACCACAGCCAATACTTGGTTCCTGTAATCTTGACATTACCTTTTTCCGGACTCAACCAAAAAGCACAAAGAATGTTTTTAAACATGCAAATTATAAATTTATAACGAGATCACGAAAGAGTCAGGATCAGCAACATTACCTTCTGAACAAGATGACAAGTACCCCTACCTCCTGGAGGAGTAAATGTCTCATTCAAAGTCACACATGTTTCTTTCTGAGTCACCTCTCCGCATCTTTCACATTTCAACTAAAACCCAGAAAAAACATTCTGTTAATTATTTCATGATAAATATCAGGGGAGAACACAAGAAGGAAGTATTAAATGACTTATTTCGTATGTACACAAGCAAGAACAACAAGGAGATTCATCTACTGTGTCATCATTGAAGAAGACTCAAAACAACAAGTATTCAGTAATATGGCCATACTATTTGTATTTGATCTTTGCTCGCTTAGTCACTTATTCTCATAAAAGAAAAAAAAGTGGTGGAAGAGCAACAAAAACACTTGTTTCCTACAACCAGTGAAAGTTATTTATACTATTCTATCAAGCTCAATTCCAGGGATTTGAGATGAGATAGAAATTTAATTCACAAGGCGAAATTGAAACCCTAAACAGGAAAGCCCTAAGAAGCATTACTAAATCATACAAGCAGACAACAAATCCAACGTTTTAAGCCCAAACAATGGAGAAGAAGCGTTAACCATATACCCAAGTAAACGAAACCAGGGAAAGAAAACCCAATAAAGCAAAAGAAAAAAACAGAATCAGGACGGAGAATCGAAGCCTGCGAAAATGGAGGAAACCTTGAAGAGGTAAGGGAAGTTGGAATCGTCGCAGCCACCGGAGGGCTGGAGATTCGTGAGATTCTCGAGATCAGCGGTGATTTTAAGCACATAGTTCACCATTTCCTTCTCTCCCACCAAGATTCTCCCTCCGTCTGCTTCCTCTTTTGTGATCGTGTTTTATGGAAAAAATAAAGGCAGAAATTAGACGGTATTGTCCTTGAAAATGGGAGTGTTTTAAAACCCGGACAGACCGGTAAATTCGATCCGGTTAAATTTCAAAGAAACTCGAACCATTTTGATTCGTTTTTTGTTGCCGTCTGAAATATTATCTAGAGCAAAATACCCGGAACCGAAGAACCGAACTGGAATCGAACTGATTAGAAGGTACCGAATCCGAACCGAAACTTATTAAAATACCTGATGGATCCTAAACTCTTATACCCGAAGAACCGGAACCGAACCGAGAACCGATCGGATACCCAAAATATAATTATATACCCATAAATATTAGTTAATTTTTAGGGTATCTCGGGTATATTTTTGGTTTTACGGATATAATTTCTTTAGTTTTTTCGGGTTTTCGGATATATTTTTTTGGATTTTTGGGTATATTTTCGGATTTTCGGGTTTTTGGGTAATAAATACCCGAAGATCCGAATTTTTTCGAGTGTTTACCGGTTCTTGAATCTCAGAACCGAACTGACCCGGAACCGATTGGAATCGAACCGGAACCGATTCGAAACCCTACCGGTTCCTAAATGGGTCCAAAATCCTTCTACCCGGAAGATCCGGAACCGACCCGAATACCGAATGTCCAGCCCTAATATTATCTATCACAAATCATGAGAACAATTACATGAGCGATTTTACAATGGACCATTCTAACTGCCTACAATAATCTACACCATGTTCGTGATGGACAATCTTATCTTTGACACGCTGAACCACGACGCATTAATTTGTATTCTCCTGTTGATATAGAAGTGTTAATGAACCATTGGTCAGTGACTAAAAGAGCTTCTACATTTTGATCTGTTTAAATCCACACCAAAAAAAAAAAAAAAAAAACCTCAAGCGATCATGTCGGCTTGCGTATTAGAAAGCCACCACTTTGGTTAGACCGTCTAACTTAGACGTATTTTCTTTTATCTCTTAATTAATACCTAAACAGCTCTACAATAGGTGATATCCTTTAGTTTAAGGAGGATCCAAATCCAAGCATAATGTGAATTGGTTCCTGCATTTTCAGATTTCCCTCAGCAACCATGGAAATCCTTTAATAACTTGATTGGAATCATAGCTGCGTCTCGCTAATCTGAAGAGGTGGCTGAAGTTTGTGAATACTGATCTTGATTAACAGCTAATTCAATCATTTATAACGAACTTCAAACCATTTTCATTTTGATTTTGTTTGAGACGAAATTCTCCGACCATATCGATTTTGTTTCAGACGAAATTGTTCAACCTTCACTTAAGTTTCCTAAAGAAAAATGTTCGATCGATTCTTTTTCAAGTTGGACAAGCAAATATGTTAGTCTCCGACCCTCACATATGTCTCGAATTGTATTTGAAAAGTCAGAAAATTCGAACATCTTGTTCGGTACATAAAACACACGTTGTACATGTATTGCAAACAACATCGAAAAAGCTTGCTTTGCTTGCTCCTATGCTACGCTTTGTTCCTTTCTGACATAAAGTGTCACCCAAAAAAAAAAAAAAAAAAGAATGTAAAGCTCGTGCGTGTAGTGGAAACGCACCAATACGCAACCTCTTTGAGGAATCCTCAACAACCAAACACGTTGAACAAAAGTCAAACTATTGTCTTTGCCATTTGGCTTGATGTCGGTTTCGCAAAGTCACACGTAGATGTACACACATATCTTCATGCCCAATCAATCCCACAGTATCCATCCCTTTAATTAAGTCGATCCGTCATTATCTTTTTGTTTTTGTAATCAATATTTTATCATTAAACGTGACAATTGTACGATCTACATTAATCTCCAACACATATTAATCAGAAAAATTAATACCTCTTTGATTAACCGTTAAACTATCACTTTCGCAAAAATTTCTTGTCATTACTTTGATATTTTTTAAAATATACGTAAACTAGATTTCTAATTTCTCCAACTTTATATTTTTTTTTTCCAGTGAGAATTTCTCCAACTTTTTTTTTTTTTTTTTTAACTCAAATGTTAAGTTTTTTTTTGTTAACTAAATTTTAAGTTGTCATGTTCGGATATAACGCACAACGAAATTATGATACGTGAAGCGTTACTAAAAAATGATTTGTTGAAGATTATATTGCAAACCTTTGACTTGAAAATGGTATAGTGAAACTTTGGCCCGTTATGTTCTACGGTCAACAGCAAGTGGATATTTGTTCAATATTTCTGTTGTACTTATTACTTAAGGTGAAGTATCTTTTTTTTTTTGCCAAAAAGTTTGTCTATTTTTTTTGTCATCTAATCTTTATTTATATAAAATTCAAATTACAAATAGTACATAAAATATAAAAATTACAATATAATAAAACAACAAAAGTGAATGTGACGAGTCTTTTTTTCGACAAATTTTGATTGCAATTTGAGTATCCACTTTTTCCTTTCTAAACGCATTCGATCTGATACGATTTTTATCTTTGGTTATTGTCTATCATTTTTCTTGTTGTATGGCGACATTTCCAACGAAGAAAAGTAAAATACCTTAGATTATCCAAATTTTGCAGTATCATTTTGATTTATGAAACTACAAAACAATTGATTAATGAAAGCTATAACTTTTTATAAATTATGATACAAAACTATAACTCATAACAAAATTGAATTAATAATCAAACCCAAAACGAAAACACAAATCATATCCCATAATTGAGATCGAATTCTAATTTCTAGACCCAAAGTCCAACTTCTGACCAACTTAATAATCCTACATTTCCAAACCTTGATCTTCTTCTCGAGTTCCAAAACCATATATTTTCAAATGCACAAACGCGAGATTTCTTATAAAATACATATCTCAAAATGAAGCTGTTTCGAATTTTATATTATCATAATACAAAATGTTTATTACTAATTTTAATTAAAGGAAGAGTTGTTATGTTTGATAGGTTGATGTTTGAAGACCCAAAATAAAGGTTTTAATGTCAGTTTGGTGGTTTAGATTGACACATGTCATAAACTCATTCGTTAACATAAAAAGAAAGTCTCACGTGTAACGCGAAAGCTATAGCTTTCTAAAAATTTCTTCACCATTTACCAAACAAAGCGCGCCTCTCGCTTCCTTCAATCTCTTTGCTCTCTCTCTCTCTCTCTCTCTCTCTACACAAAGCAAAGTTATCATCTTTTCTCTCCCTCCTCTGTTTAGACGCAGAGCACCATGTTCAAAGCTCTAATCTTTTTCTTCGTGTAAATCCTCGCAATTTCTGTTTCTTAATTTGAGTTTCAGTTTTCTTTCTGATTTTGAAATTTTCGTAGAGACGCAACGGTTATATTTGTTAAGCTTCTTTGTTCTCCGAATCTAATGTCTTCGTTTTATGGAACCATAGCTTCTCTCATCTCTAAATGATTTTGATTTTCATTTTCATTCAATGGTGAGATTCTCTCTCCATTTCGCCTTCTTCATCCTTTGCGTGGTATCTTCAAATCCGAAATTAATTGAGTCGTGGGATGAGAGTGCGATTAGATTCGACGGAGACTACAATCCGCCGACACCTTCTCCGGCGCCGGGGCCTTACCCGGATGATGACGAATCGTCGGTTTCCTGTGTGGATGACCTAGGCGGCGTTGGCTCGTTGGATTCCACGTGTAAGCTCGTCGCCGATTTGAATTTCACACGTGACCGTTACATCTCCGGGAAGGGTAATCTCCACGTCTTGCCCGGCGTCAGATTGTTTTGCCAGTTTCCAGGATGTTCGATTACTGTCAATATCTCCGGGAATTTCTCATTGGCTGAGAACTCGACGATTATCGTCGGAACTTTCCGTCTCGCAGCGGATAACGCTGATTTCGGGTTTGGCTCGGCCGTGGACACAACCGGATTGGCTGGAGAACCGCCGCCGGGGGCGAGCGGTACGCCGGAGGGAGTGGAAGGAGCCGGTGGAGGATACGGTGGAAGAGGTGCTTGCTGCTTGTCGGATACGACCACGAAGCTTCCGGAGGATGTGTGGGGTGGTGATGTGTACGGTTGGTCGTCTCTGGAGAAGCCGGAGATTTTCGGTAGCCGAGGTGGGTCGACGAGCAATGAGGTTGATTACGGCGGAGGCGGCGGCGGAACGGTGGCGATGGAGATTTTAGGGTATGTTGGGTTAAACGGCAGCGTTTTAGCTGATGGGGCCAGTGGAGGAGTTAAAGGTGGTGGTGGGTCCGGCGGCAGCATCTTCTTCATGGCACATAAAATGTAAAACTCTTCCCTTTTTGTCTTTTTCACGCTTTCTTTAATCATCCTTCTAATTAATGGTTTCTTTCTTCAATGAGAGAGAGTTTTGATTTCTCAAGGCTTTGCATTTGTTTAGTGAAGCAAAGGAAACAGATAAAAAAAGAGTTGACTCTTCTGGTTCCACATTTGGTGGTTGGTGGTAACTTAATGCAAAGGTCCTAGGTTGTTTAGGAAATAAAGTTTTCAACTTTGTTGAGTTGTGGCCTTAATTATTGCATTTGGCATCTGCCTTTTTTGAAACCATATACTGTTTTTTTGCTTTACTAGTTACAAACTAGGTTTGCAATTTGAAGAACGAGGACGGAAGATTAGAAAGCTCCAAACGTGTGATGAGGGTTTTAGTTACATTTATTGTTAGAAATCACTCCTCTATGTCTTGTATTATGATATCCCCATTTTTATGGTTTGAAAGATTTTGTATGGCTTTGGTTGATCTGTCTAGGTGCAAAGGGGTATAATAGCTTCTTGGCTTAAGATTTGATCTCTGAAAATACTGTTTTGGTTCATGCCACAGGGCAGGAAATGGTCGTATAAGTGCATCTGGAGGTGATGGTTATGCTGGTGGAGGTGGTGGACGGGTATCGGTCCATATATTCAGCCGCCATTCTGACCCTAAAATCTTTATCCATGGTTAGCTTCAGTTTGATATTGTGACGATACTCTGCTGTGAAGTTTCTTGACAACTCATCTTGATAAAGTATTTGTGACAGTTCAATTCTAATCTCCTTTTTGTAGGAGGTAGTAGTTTTGGTTGTCCAGATAATGCCGGAGCTGCTGGGACTCTGTATGATGTTATTTCAGAGAGCTTAACTATCGACAACGACAATAAGACAACATATACAGACACTCTTCTCCCGGAGTTCCCTTACCATCGCTTTTTCACTAATATGTATATCCAAAATATGGCAAAAGTTGCTGTTCCCTTGCGTTGGAGCCGTGTTCAGGTTTGTGAAAATTAGATAGATTCTTGATTTTGTAAGCATCATCTTTTGGTCACTGAAGCCATGTAATTTCCTATGAACAAGTTAGTGGTATTAAACGTGGGTTATATTTTCTTCAATGAGTACAAAGTTTTATTTTTACGTAGAAGTTGTGTTTGCAATGATGTTCTCCTTTATTTTTGTACTGTCTCTCTTCTTTTATATCAGTTTACTGGCATCTTATTCGTCTCTGCCAAAAATTGTTGAAATGCTGAGGTCCTATTACTCAATCTGCTTAGAACCTCCAATAATATTGTTTTAGTTCCTATAGAGATTTATATATTTTCCTGGTTTTACAGGTTCAAGGATTAATAAGTTTGTCAAATGGTGGAGAGTTGAACTTTGGTCTTCCTCGTTATGCTTCTTCAGAATTTGAATTATTTGCAGAGGAACTCTTGATGAGCAATGCTGTAATCAAGGTACCCTATTAATTCTGAAAAGACCAATGAATTTTGAAAATACGTTCAGTTTTTCTTTCTTCTACGTACTATTTGGATCTCTATGCTATATATCAGGTGTTTGGGGCTTTACGAATGACAGTCAAGGTGTTCTTGATGTTGAAGTCAAGAATGTTTATAGATGGTGGTGGAGTGACAATTTTGGGAACTTCAATGCTCGAAATTAGTAATTTGTTGGTGCTCAAGGTATTCTAATAATATTTAATAATAAGTTCTTCATCTCACTGCTGATTAGTAGACAACTTTGATGTTCTATTATGTGCTCTTTTCTTTTATATAGGAGTCATCTGTGATACAATCGAATGGAAACCTTGGAGTACATGGGCAGGGTTTGTTACATCTAACAGGCACAGGAGATACAATTGAAGCACAGCGTCTGATTTTGTCTCTGTTTTATAGCATCCAGGTAAGAAAGATAACTGCATCATATTTTTGTATGCTTGTGGACTATATTGCTTTTACATTTAGTGTGATTAGGTAAAGTGTTGAAGCTTCCATTTATGGTTCTCTGAACTCATATCGGATTAACTATTTCGGTTTCCCCACTATCTTTAAAAAGGAACAAAATGTAGCTCTTTTTATA
Organism: Eutrema heterophyllum; assembly: GCA_002933915.1. NCBI lineage: Eukaryota > Viridiplantae > Streptophyta > Magnoliopsida > Brassicales > Brassicaceae > Eutrema > Eutrema heterophyllum. Next base: position 314,640 of record PKMM01025773.1, on the reverse strand, counting down.
TTCAGGATATATGAGTTCACAGCTGTAGGTGGACAAAAGGTATTCCTGGCTAACAGCTATTTTTACGATTTGTGAAGGTTGGAGCTGGAGCGATTTTGCGTGGTCCTTTGCAAAATGCATCAACTGGTGGCCTGTAAGTTCCGAAGGTTCGGATGATCCTTCCACAAAAGTCATTTATCTTTTATACTATTTTGTTCTGTTGTACTGAGCCTGTAAAAACTTTTATGTTTGGTTTATTTTAAAGTACTCCAAAGCTTTACTGTCAACGCGAAGATTGCCCTGTTGAACTACTCCACCCGCCGGAGGATTGCAATGTCAATTCATCCCTTTCATTCACTCTTCAGGTGCTTGTTTACCCAGAAAATATGATGAAAGAAGTTGTTTTCATGTTCTAACTGGTCTCTGTGGCAGATCTGCCGAGTTGAGGATATTACAGTTGAAGGTCTCATCAAAGGATCTGTTATCCATTTCCATCTGGCAAGAACAGTGGTTGTCCGCTCATCTGGAACAATAACCGCAGACGGGATGGGTAAGCACACATACTCATTTAAAATAATTCTCCTGATTTGTGTTTACTTTCTGTCATTTTTATTTGTAATGTGAACCAGTTTTTGAGAGATTTAATTATGCACACAGGCTGCAAAGGTGGAGTTGGGACAGGTAGGTTTCTGAGAAGCGGTATTGGGAGTGGTGGTGGACATGGTGGTAAAGGCGGAAGCGGGTGTTACAATCATACTTGTATCGAGGGTGGCGATTCTTATGGAAATGCAGATCTACCATGTGAACTTGGCAGTGGAAGTGGAAATGAGGAGTCAACAGATTCAGTTGCTGGTGGAGGAATCATTGGTAAGTCATGTTGGAGATTTGGTATTCGATCTTTTCTAATCTCAAATAGTCTCTGCATGTACCGCCTATCTCTATGGAGAAGTGGTTGCTTCATTTCGACATGTTTTACTAACTGTTTCTGAAATGTATATCTTCCTAATAAGTTTTTTCTTACCAATTTGTGAAGTGATTGGTGCACTTGAGCACCCACTTTCAAGCTTGTCACTTGAAGGCTCGATAACAACTGATGGTGAAAGTCCCAGGAAGACGCTGAAAGGCCGAAGTAATTCAAGTCTAGGACCTGGTGGTGGTTCAGGTGGAACCGTACTTCTGTTCTTGCGCACACTTGATATAGCAAGGTCTGCGATTCTCTCTAGTATTGGAGGAAATGGTAGTCTAAAAGGAGGTGGTGGAGGAAGCGGTGGAAGGATTCATTTTTATTGGTCAGACATTCCTACTGGTGATGTCTATCATCACATTGCCAAAGTAAAGGGAAGAGTTTATGTAAGGTTTGTTCATACACAACAAACTGTGTTGGGAGCCTTTTTTCATACATAATTCAGTCTTTTTTGACAAGCACTCTAATTTCTCTTCTTAATGCGTTATTGAAACAAAATATCTGACTTCTATAATTGATTACAGAGGAGGGTTGGGTGCCAGTGAAGATAATGTTGGAGAAGCGGGAACTTTGACTGGTAAAGCTTGTCCACAAGGGCTCTATGGCCTATATTGCGAGGTAGTGTTGAACTTCTTAATGTGTTATTGTTTCTGTCCATCATAACATTTTTGTTTTTTTTCAAACTCTTAACTTCATTGGTTTAACACGCTTCAACCATCTACATGTTTCAATATTCTACAGGAATGTCCAGCTGGAACTTATAAGAATGTTACTGGATCCGATAAATCTCTTTGTCATCTTTGTCCGGCTAGTGATCTTCCCCATCGCGCTATATATGTCACTGTTCGAGGTACGTTTGTATGAGAAACAGTGATCTTGAATCACATAAACTTTGATGAGAAGTGCATGCCAACGTCTTCAACTTTAAATGACTGCAAAGACCTTTAGTAATGAGGGATATTGATTTTCGGTGGAATGTGTTTTTCCTCTCAGTATCCTCAGTGTGTCTGATACATAAACTTTGTTGTGTTTTATTTGTTTCTTGACAGGAGGTGTTGCAGAAACGCCTTGTCCACATCAATGCATTTCGGATAGATACCACATGCCACACTGTTATACGACACTTGAAGAGTTAATATACACATTTGGTGGACCCTGGTTGTTTGGTATTCTTTTAGTAGTTGTGCTCCTCCTACTAGCACTTGTTTTTAGCGTCGCCCGAATGAAATTTGTTAGTGGCGAGGAGGTACACGGGGCTGCCCCAACCCATCATGGCTCTCAGATTGATCACTCATTTCCATTCCTTGAGTCATTGAACGAGGTTTGCTTAGTCTTATCTTTTATATTGGGTCTCATCAATGCTCCTTGCTGATTTTGCTTGTAGAAGTTAAATCTAACTGAATGAATTTAGTTCAAGGGAGATATTATGTGAGGGTAACATAACAATTGACTACGTACTTTGGTTGTTGTTATCAGAGGGTCCTGCTGACAGATAAATCTGGAAATGGTCCGTCGTAAGAAAGAATGAATTTTTTTTAAATAGGTTGCGATATGCGATTATAATTCTGTGTTTGATATCTTGATTTAGCAAATTAAATACAATTATTAAGGCACTATGTTTTGCTAGGCTATAGCAATAATCAATCTCCACACGTTAATCTGTGTCTCAATTGAAAAACTAGTTCCCTTCAACACATTATTTTTCAGATACTCCTTTTGTGGTTAAAATTTGTGTTTATCTTATTCAGGTGATGGAGACGAGCAGAGTGGAGGAATCACAGGGTCACATGCATAGGATCTATTTCTTAGGTCCTAATACTTTCAGTGAACCTTGGCATCTTTCTCATACTCCCCCAGAGGAAATAAAGGAGATTGTGTAAGTTAGTTATTAGCTGTTGAGTTTTACCCTTTGGCGATAATATGTTCATGCCTGAAAGTTGTTTGTGAAACACCTTATGCTTTGGTCCTAATTTGATATATATATATATATATTTATATTTTTTCAGGTATGAAGCTGCGTTTAATGGATTTGTTGATGAGATCAATGCTATAGCTTCATATCAGTGGTGGGAGGGTGCGATTTACATCATGCTTTCGGTTCTTGTCTATCCTCTTGCGTGGTCATGGCAGCAATCACGCCGGAGGCTGAAATTTCAGAAACTCCGTGACTTTGTTCGATCAGAGTATGACCATTCTTGTCTACGCTCTTGTCGTTCAAGGGCATTATATGAAGGGCTAAAGGTACATATTCATCTATCATCCAATGCACTCTACTTACTATCGATCATTGTAAAAATATTAGCTAGAAAGATAAAGGGGCTAACCATAGGTTATGTGAGATTAAGAGGATCAGAATAGGATCTTAATCAAGACGTGTAAGCTTATGTTCTCCTCAAATTGCATACACTTTCATGTTACATTGACCTTTATTAGTAAACTTTTTCATTGCTACAAATTGAGAAAAAGGATTATGGTAGAAGAATCATGGCAGTTTGTGATGTGAATGTGCAGGTAGCTGCTACCCCTGATTTAATGCTAGCTCATCTAGATTTCTTCCTTGGTGGTGACGAAAAGAGAAATGATCTTCCTCCTCCGGTTCATCAAAGATTTCCAATGCCTTTAATTTTTGGAGGCGATGGAAGTTACATGGCCTATTACTCACTCCAAAGTGATGATATTCTGACCAGTCTTTTGAGCCAGGTCAGTTTGTTATTTCATATAGACCGATCTGTTTGGCGTGGTCTTTTCTTGTTCTAGAAGAATTGAGTGTCAATGACTGCACTGTCGTAATGAATTTACCCCATTTTATAGTTGGTCCCACCGACCACTTGGTACCGCTTTGTCGCTGGTCTGAACGCTCAGCTGCGTCTGGTTCAGCAAGGGAAACTCAGGTCCACGTTTCGCTCGGTTATGAGATGGGTTGAAACTCATGGAAACCCTGCTTTAAAAAGACATGGTGTACGTGTTGACCTGGCTAAGTTTCAGGCATCGCCTTCTTCGTCTTGCCGGTATGGAATCCTTGTTCACACCATTGTAGATGAAGTGGCATCAACAAGAAGTGTTGATGAAACAGAACAGCAGCATCCATGGTAAGAAATTTCACTTTGATTCTCTCTGCTGTTTATTTGCCAAGTACATTACTGCGAAAGATCTAGACGTTCTTTGAGTTTTGAATATGCAGGGGGGTACAAATTGAAAACTCCTCTGGTGATTTGAGGGAGAATTTGCATTTCACACAACCTCTAAGAAGCTCAATTAATCACGTGAGGCATCGAGACTGTGGAGAAACCATAGACATTGGTAGGTTACAATTTCTCAAAGAAGAAAAAGATGTCCTTTCCCTCAATTCCTTCTTGATTCATAACACAAAACCTGTTGGCCATCAGGTAAAGCTTCCCTTCGATTTCGTCTTTGCTTCAAACATGTTGCCTTCCTTTTCTTACAACTGAAGGTTTTGAAATCCATAATTTTCCTCGATGTTGACAGGATCTGGTTGGTTTGGTTATCTCAGTGCTACTCCTAGGAGATCTAACTCTAATGTTACTCACTCTGCTCCAACTATACTCGATATCTATGCTGGACGTTTTTCTCGCTTTGTTTATTTTACCTCTCAGCATCATTTTCCCATTCCCTGCCGGAGTCAGCGCTCTGTTTAGCCACGGACCAAGGCGCTCTGCTGGACGCACTCGCGTTTATGCTTTGTGGAACCTCACATCCCTGGTCAATGTCGTAAGTACTTCTCCCTTTCTCTTTATGCAAATACTATTTCACTTCTTAAAGCCTGAAATCGACCGTCTCTGGTTTCTGCAGTCTCCTCTTACATGATTAAAAAAACCTTTTGTGCCTGGTGGGTTTTCGCAGGTTGTTGCGTTTGTGTGTGGATATATTCACTATCATGGCTCATCAGCTGGAAAAAAGATTCCATATCTCCAGCCATGGAACATAAGCATGTGAGAAGGACCTTCAAATTCAAACCTAACAACACATTCCTTGTTGCGTCATCAAACCCTTGTACATATTTCCGTTTTTTTTTTGTTGCAGGGACGAGAACGAATGGTGGATATTCCCGGGGGCTTTGTTTCTGTGCAAAGTGTTGCAATCCCAACTTGTAAACTGGCACGTTGCGAACCTCGAGATACAAGATTACTCCTTGTACAGTGATGACTCTGAGCTGTTCTGGCAGTCGTAAGACACGAACCAAACCATACTTATACAAAACACTGTGGAGGGAGCTGGTTTTTTGAAAAGGCGTCTTCTGGTTTGTGCACAAGCTGATTCAAAGATTTTTCAGGTGAATATAGCTAACTCTTTAGGAAAGTAGTAGGAAAAAGGAAAGAATAATCCTGAAAGATCGGGAGAACAAAAAAAGCACACGCTTCTATTTGATTCCCACGCCAAGAAAGATCCATCTTTTTTTTTGGTTAACATTGATGGATCTCTCTCAGATGATCCGGATTGGGATGTGTTTGTTTTGCCGTTTTAAATGATGTCTGTATTCACTACAAAGATTATTTTCTATTGGTTTGTTTAGTGGTTGTGTTGATGCACTTCTTCATAAAATGTTGCCTTTTTTATCTCATTACCGAGGGTTTTGAAATCCACAAGGACCACTACATTATATGAAACACATTTTGAGATAAGAAAAAAATCAATTCAAAATTAGGAATTGTAGAGCAATTGTTCGGTCCGGGTTCATAACCGATCGGGCTTCAAACGCACCGGATTCAAAACGGCCCAGGATCAAAACGGCCCGGCCCATCACAATCAGCTTGTACAAGGTTGTGGTGAGTTATGAACTTGAATGTTGTAGAGCAATAGAGACAATTTTGAGGGCAATTTTGTTCTCTTCTAAACAATTTTAGAAAACACAGATGCTGGAACAATTACCGGAGCTGAGAATGAATCTCTCTAGCCACACAACTCTAAGAAGCTGCACATGAAGAAAGACAGACACCCACGAAGGACATCAACTATGATTCTTAAAAATATAAAGCTAAAGATCATAAGCAGATAAGCTATGATTCCTCCTCCGTGGATAAGAGTAGAGTACCTGACAAAGTCACTCTTTGTTTAGTACTTTAGGGACTTTCAAATATGCCTCATCAAAGCTTGGAATGGAAGCTCTTATACTATCCCTGTATAAGGAATATCGAAAGTCTTAACTTTAGTAGATGGGCTTTACTTAAACATCATCTTAAAAACCGGAATTATTCTACTATTCCACATAAAGAAAACTGTATGAAGATCAAACCTGTTCTCAAATGTTTCAGGAGTATCCTCCCGCAAATCTCCACCTTCCATCTCTGCAAGTTTTTTTTTTTTTTAGAATCAGTAAGGATCACGACATTAAAATAGGCAGTTATCTTCCTGATTGCCAAAAGTATCAAAATTGATAACTAGACTTCTTATTACAGCGAAAACCATATGCCTCATCAGATTTTACCAAGAGAGTGCTTAGACTACAAAGACTTATAAGCCAAGACCTAATGTCCAATCAACTTTATTAGCTTATAAAGATCTGTCATATGAGTCTACTTGAAACAGAAACAAATTCATGATTCGCCATACACGCGAGACTGATCGCTGACGCAACAAATCTTACTTACAACTAGTTTTGCCATTGATTTCTGAAAAAAATCCAACCGGTGGCCGTTATTTCTTACAGTGACAAGTTAGCTATAACACACAACCCAATCTATGAGATGAAACTCAGAAAATGCTTCTTCTTTATTCGCTAGTTACATTAATGTTTCATATGGGCAAAAATGATGAACACAAACAAAACCACATATAAATAACTAAAGAAGAAAGTTGTGTGATTTATCAAAGTCTGATTAAAACCTGCTCTAATTGCTGGCTCCACACTGTTAACATCAACTTGTTGAAGCTGGCCAAACCTGCATTTGTCACCAATTCACAAGTCAATATCTGCAAGACAATATCTTGCAATTATTTATACAAATCCTGAAAGAAACACAAAAACGAATTCTAGACAAGATAGATTGATTACCAGTCGATGACTTGACGAATTTTAGGTTCACATTCCTCTATCTGAAAGAAAGATCAAAGGAACAATGTAAGAAGTCAATTCGACGAAGTATATTTAAAAACCCAAAGAGAAACGCCAAACGATTCGAGAAGGAGAAAGAGTAAAAGGGTACCTCGGCCGGGGTGAGAGAGATTCGAGCTGTCTCAGCCAGACGGGATACGTCCGGCGGCTGAAGAACGGAGGAGTTTGTGTCAATCGAGAAACTTCGAGCTATTTTGTGGAGTTTTCTACCGTGTCTTTGGAATTGGAGAGCTGAGAAAGAAGAAGGCGAAATTGAAGCTTGGTTTTTTATCATGCGCGGAGAGATGAAGACGGCGAGGAAAGCTCTGGTCGCCATGGCTAAATTGAAACCTCTCTTTCTCAAGTCTGAATATAGTGGATAGAGGATATTAGGAATTGAACAAAGTGAAGAAATCAGTAAACCGGTCGGTACGCTCACAAAATCAGTTTAGGTGGATTTGTCTTTGTTCTTTACCAAATTTCTGGAAGCAAAAAGATGTTTTACTTCTCACCAAATTTCGTGGATTTGAACTTGACACAAATCCGTGTAATTGCAAAAGCTTTCTTAGTACAAAAACTTCTGCATTAATTGATATTAGCAAAAACTGTAGTAGTCTTCAAACACTGGTTTTGATGAGCTTCAATGGCACCGGGATAAGTTGTTAGCGTTTGACATGTTACAATTTTCTCACATGTAATAATAGTTTACCAATTGGAGAAAGAGAAATATGTTCTTCTTTACTTTCAAAAATCACTGATTTTATAATGTTTAGTCATCTGCACAGAAGCTTCAATGGCGTCGGTATTAGTTGTTTGCGTCTGATATCATTACAACTTTCTCACCTGTAATAGTTTGCCATTTGAAAACTATGTTCTTCTTTAATTTTCACAATCAGTGTTCAAACCAGTAAATAATGGAAACCGGGATGTGTTTACAGACTATTTGATATGAAAATACAGAGTTGATGTCATACGGACAGAGAGACACAAATCGCGAAGTCGTAATTTAGCCTCAAACCAGCGCTAACATTCTTCGAGAAAAGCACGTCCAAGATTGGTTGCTAGAGCAAGTCTCACAGAACCCACAGCTTGAGCAGACAAATCAGATTCCACGAAGCCTGGCCTTAGCCTTGCAATTGATACTTCTTGTAGTTTGTTCAACATCAGGTTGGTCTGTGCTACATTCAACAGCGAACGTTCTGGCCAATTCAACAGCTTCAACTGTAAACATACACACAAACAAAAACTCCTTTTAGTTGCGCATTCTCTTTGCGAAATCAAATAAAAAGAAAAACAAGATTTGAATCTTTACTGAATCATGCAGAAGAGGAAGCCAGAAGCGTTGAGGAGTAGAAGGGCTCTTCATTAGCTGCAGTAATTAAAATGGTAAAGCAATGTTAAAATAGACCCGAGTAAAATTTTCCTGTGTGAAAAATTAAGAAAGATGTTGTATTACACACCGATACAAGTCTCTCCACAGCTTCGTGAGCCGCATCTATAGCTTTTCCATCATGGACTAGCTTCAGTGATCTCTTGAAGTCTCTGTATCTGGAAATATGGCAATTGATAATAATGTTAGGACAGATTTTTACAGAAAAAACAAATCATTAGCAAAGAAAGATATATATATATATAACACATATATAGAGAGAGATGATAATTACCTGTGAAGAAAATCAAGACCACCAGAGATCTGCGATTCGGAACCCAGCAACTCAACCAGGCCTTCCCATCGCTGCATGTTAAAAGTATGAAATGACAAAAGGACAAATATAAAATGAAAAATGTTTCGAGTGTGGCTGAGAGCATATATATACCTTGAGACTTTCCTCAGACAATGACTTTCCAACAGAATCAAACAGCTGTTGCGCAATCACTTTGAGACAATGTTCGTCTCGGGCTTGCTGGAGCCAAAAAATCCCAGACCCTTTCCTCCCATGTTTCCAGTGATGCACTCCAGAGATCTGAACACCATAACTTACTTTAGATGAAATCTGTTTTTTCCTATTTTTTCCACCAAATTTTGAAATAAGAGAGCACAAGTGTAGATTAGTTTTTCAATACCTTCATAAGTTTAGCGCTGACATTACTAAGATCATATAGACGGCAAATCTCTAGACTCTGCATCAGGAGAAACATAGGTACCAGGTGAAGGCTTCTGACAAGATCCTAGAATATTAAGCAACAATAGAGAATGGAAACAGATGTACAAATGCAACCGAATAAATGAAACCTTAATAAGCAACTGGTTGTCTTGCACTGGCTGCCTGTAGAACAACAATTCTAATAAGCCTAATCCCTGTTTCTCACACGATGATAGATAAACCGGAGCTATCTGCAAAGTTTCAAACACAAAGCTTCTTACATAAAACATACACGAAAGGTACCAATTTGATTAAGTTCTATGCAGGCTTAGTTAGATATTTTTACAGGATATGTACATGATAAGTCATAAAAAAAAGGTACCTGCCAAGTCAAAGCATGAGAAGAAAGAACTTGAGCATAAACAAGTCTATGGAGCTCTTCCATGTTGATTCCACCCAAGTTTCGCTGCTCCTCATGTACAAGAACTTCTCCTTCATCGCTTCCAGCTGTCAATAATTCCATGGCATGTGCCACCATCCTAACAAGAAACACAAAATAGTCTCCTCCTGATCCGTATCAATAAACAATACAGTATACTCAATGGAGTTAGTAACAAGAACCAAAGACCTACCAGGAGCCAAATTCTTTGGAACACACTGCGAGCACAACCTGCATCATTTAATTACCATGCTGAATTAGGGTGACAAAGAGCTGAGACAGTTACACCTCTAATTGGGATTAAAATCCATTTCTGACCTCAGTATTTTCTCCAAGAATTCCAATAAGTAGTCTCAGAAGCTTATGCGAAGTGTTAACTGGCTTTGACTGAACACATTTCTGGGCAAGGTTATGCATGCCATCTAGTCCCTGCAATGCAACATGGTATTATTTAGATTTTCAGGTTTCCGATCTGAATAATAGGGATTGAGTAATAAATACACGGCCTAACATTAAAATAGACAAACAACAGCTAAAGCAATTCACCTTCGTGAATGGCCTGAGATAGAGAAAATGTGAAACAAAAAGCTCCATCCAGTTACATGTCGCAGCTGAGAGGCAATCGACATTTCCCATCATGATCTTCAACATATTTCTCAAGCCCTCGCAGGTCTTATGGTGAGCACATTGAACCCAGAAGGCACTGCACTCTAGTTTAGTTATCTGAGACTGCCATCTTTCTCGTGTCTGGCAAAAAGGGAAAAAAGGGCAAGATGAGTTTAGACACATAAAATACACTAAAAAGAGAAAGAATGATACATCTTTCTAACATACTTTCATAAAGTCAGGCTTTGCTGCAAAGCATTCACCAAACTTCCCAGCTTCTAGTTTTGGACGTATCCGTGGCATTTTTGAAATGAGAACAGCGACAGCTTCCACCAGACCATTTTCGGTCTACATCATCAAATTTGTATTACATTATGAATAGTTAGGAATCTGCGCATATACAAAAGTACTAGCATGTATATAGTCACTCCATATAACATGAATCTCAAACACGAACTACTTAGATCTTACCAACCTCACGATTTCCTAGCTGGTCTAGTTGATAAGAACCATGTAAGTGTAACAACTTCACCTGAAAATAAAAGTATGGCTCATTTCTCAAATTGCAACTTTCAAGACTAAATCACATAAAACCCCCTATCCCAAAAAAGTACGAACCACTATTTCTAGCCAACCAACTGATAAAGCAGATGACATCACTTCCCAATATTTTGGATCATCCTCAATGGCCTGCAAAGGTACATAAATCAATTAAGCAAATTCAGTTCACCACTCACTTCTTTTTTGAAAAAACTACCACATCTTCAATCGACTTCTAGAGAGGGACCATATATCCACCACATAAGATTCTATACCATCGACACCTTGAGAGAGAACTGAACAAATAAATAAAATATATATATGGGAGTGACTAGACCTGTAGGCCAACAAGTTCCTTTTGGAAATTCTCAAGCTTTGAGTAGATTGTTGGATGTGAGCTTGAAAGGAGGATATCATAATCCTGCCATGATATCAATAATAGGTAACATATTCTAGAAGGTTCAAAATTAAGATAGCTTAAGTGATGGGGGAAGAAACTAATTACAGATAGCCAATCAACGAGCCGTTCTGGCAACCAAGACAGACATGTCTTGTCTGCATAAAATATTTCCATCAACTCCCATGCGGCCTTTAAAGAAGTCGGTTCCTCAGCAGTCTGCATGTGTATGTCAACGTTAAAATCCATTAACTACACTCAAAGCCATAACTCACTCGCGAAAGAGTTATATTTTATAAGAAAGAAAAGCCTGATTACAGCATAGTAAAGTTAACCAATGTTGAACCAGAAAGACCTACGTACCTTTATCACTGATTTTGGGTCTTCAATCAAAGGAGCTGGGGAAGATATTGAACTACTAAGGAGAGATTTAATATCCCTGCTATATTCCATTACGTATTCCCACCTGATACCATGCATTATGAAAATCCAGAATGCTCTTATAAGTCTAAGCAGAAGACTAATCATTCAGATGCAACAATAAGCCACAACAGCAGTTAAACATTGAATGGGCAAAATCTGATCAACAGCAGTTCCAAACAAACGAGAAGCGTTCTAAAGCTTGAAATTAATCAATTATGAAGTAGGACTCAAAAATATAATATATCTTCCGGGTATACATGTTCAACTGGTATAACTAACTGGTTAAAGGGATTCTAGTAAGAATTCAGCAAATCCTATGAACATTTTCTCTTCCAGGATCTTCCGGGAATTTTGACAAAAGAGATACTACCTGTTGTAAACAGCAAGAGAATTAAGAAATTCGAGTGTCCTAACCACGCAGTCTGGTACAGAGAGGAGCTCATATCCATCTTAGACAAACTGGAAATTGAGTTTCTCCTGCTCTGCAAAAGCGCAAACGGGGAGACCGATCCATAGGCGATCCTTCGCCACTGTGCGTCGCCGATTTCGCCATCCTCACCGCTAAGCCTCACGTTTACCACCTTTCCACCAACTTCTCCGTCATCATCGCGTGACTCCGGATTCCTTAAAACCGTGACGCGTAGGTTGTTTCCGCACCCCCAGGAGATGGAGAGTCTATGAACCGGAGACTTTAGGCCGTAGCGAAGAGGATACACCACCGGAGATTTTTCCTTCGTCGAAAACGGCACCAATTCTCCACCGCTTCCTAATCCGCCTCCGGCTTCCGAAGTAATACTCGGCATTCCGGAGCTCCGGTAGTAGAAATGGCCGTTAGGGTTTTGATTGGGGTCTCCAGCTTTCAGGAGGGAATTGTACAGACCAGAGGCTCTAGTCGCCAGGAAAATAGGGACGACACCAAAACGGCACCGTGTGCTAGACGGATATTTGTAGTAATTACATTAATAGCTATATACTTTGCCGAATGCAAATTTTGAAAGGCTTTGAAAGGCTTTCTAATTGGACCATTATGTTTGCCGAATGCAAATTTTGTACCAAACAACTCGTCGTTTTCTAATTAGGAAAATGGACACCCTGACGTTTACGGTTACAAAAGCCTCTCTTATCTCTCTCCTTCATGGTCATGGCATTCGATTTTTAAAGGCTTAGCTTCGTTGCTCTGTCGCAGAGGAGCACACCATGTGGCCTTCTTCTGGAAACTCTTCGCAGCCTCATTCTAAGGTATTAATTTCGCTCTTCTTTTTTTTCCTTAGCTTTTATTGTTTGGTTTCCTATAATATCTTGGAAACAAGTTTCGTATAAGAACTGGGGAAACTGAAGAAGAGACGAGACTAGAGTGTTGAACGACTTCAATTCATTTACTTAGCTGTGGATTCTTGATGATTTTCTCCTTGACGATTGATTTTTAGTGTTCGTTGTATAAATTTATTTATTTTTTGTTGAAAAAATGTTCTTATTTTTATTTTTTATTTTTGGTTCTTAGTGTTGTTGTTTTTTTTTTTTGCCAAAAGGGTTGGTTCTTAGTGTTGTTGCTCCCACTTTTTTGTAAAATTTCCTCTCAGACTGAGGAATCGATGTTTCGCACGAGAAATCGGGACCAGTTTGATCGAAACTAACAAATGAACTCAGCTGGCGAGTGTGATGATTTAGAAAATCTGGATTATTATGTTCCCTTGAGCTCTTTCTTCTTTTGTTGATTGATGATAGGATCAGTTAATGCTCAAGGATTCATGGTTTGATTCTTTCTGAATATCTGTGTTTACTTTGATTTTAAGTATAAGTATTTGGCTTCATATTCCACAACTACTTATAGGTCTTCTATGTACGTTCATGGTTGATTGGCAAATAAATTCTAGAGATTTGTGGTGTAAATTTGAATGTTTGCTTCTCTTCTCCAACCAACTAGAATTTCTCGGGTTTTGTTTCTAAAATCTTACTGGGACTACAACAATGGAGCTTTTATTTACTCAGTTAAGTTGATTCGATCATATGCTAAGATATTCTTGGAGCTGTCGGACCAGAATTCTTGTTGGCTTGTTGAAAGTGTATCGAGGGTCTAACTATTATCCTCTTGTGGTTTTGACATTTTGTGGATTAATTTTTGTTTTTTCCGGTGAATGTAATCAGAAACAAGAGAGGAAGTCGATAGCTGGGAGTTTTAGGGCAGAGAATCTCATACCAGGGATTGTGATAGGTTTCATCCTAGGTATGTTATTGGATTTGTCACAGCAAGTTAAATTCCCAGTGAGAAAGAGCAGACTTTTATCCAGCAAGACCCAGAAGCAGAGTTCCGTACCAAGCAATGGCAGTGAGCAAGAGCTTAAAATGGTTTGTCTATCTTCTAATATATCTATCGTTTCTCGTCTCTGCCTCTAGATTTTATTGGTTTGGAGCAAAGTATTATCACTTAAATATTTATATTCGAAACCTAGTGATAAGACAAGCTGGTTTCTATTCCAAACCCATCGAAAGATAGAATTGAGCTTCATGAAAGAGACATACATAATCTACCCACCGAAAGAACAGATATTTAAGCATCATAAAAAAAAATGCGTACTCTATGAGAGGATGGTGATAAGATTTGAATGTTGTTAGATTTCAAGATTAGAAGATAAAATCAGAACATTTGTGTAACTAATTTGTGCATCTTCTGATCACAGGTTTTAGTAGTTAGGCAAGACTTAAAGATGAGAACAGGCAAGGTTGCGTCACAGTGTGCACGTAAGTGTCCTATGAATCGTGTTTGAAGTTCGAACACTAATATTTTTCGTGTTAATCCCGAAAGAAAATGACAATCTTTCTGATATTTGCAGATGCTGCTACCGGCATGTATGCAGAGTTAATGCAGAGGTGATTTCTACTGTAGTGAGTGGTTCGCTTGGTAAAGAACTTATCATTCTAAAGTTTATGTTTTATGTTTTTTATTCATAATTCTTTCAGCGACCGATACCTTCTGAAACGATGGGAGGAATGCGGGCAACCAAAGATAGTCGTCACTTGCAAAAACCAGCAAGAAATGTAAGCAGGTGAAAGTCTTGGGGAAACAGACAAAATGCACATCAAGACATATGTCTTCAATAAAATTTGAAAGCTACATTCTTTTCTGCTATCAGGAATAAGATCACAGAGGCGGCTGAGAGCGTTGGCCTCCCGACTTTTGTTGTAGCTGATGCTGGAAGAACACAGGTACCAACGAGAACTTTAGTTTTATACTTTCTCGTGCTTGATTAATCTTGAAAATTTGGTCCAGTCGTAGCTCCGAGGCAAGTAAAAAATCTGCTAATCAAACCAAATAGAAAACAAAAACACCTTCCGACTTATCGAAACATGAGGAGAGTGCTCTTGAGTCGAGACTCTTTTGGGGTTTTCTTTGGTGCTAAAAAGTTTTTTTTCTGGAAACTAAACTCTTTCTTTCACAGGTTGCGGCTGGGTCAAGAACGGTTCTTGCAGTTGGACCCGGTAGAGACAATAGTTTCTTTTTAGCTTCTGTTTCTAGCCGAAGCAGAACAAATACAGGTGATGAAGGTAGATGTTGTTTCTCAACATGTTGGTTACTTTTTTTTCCTGTGCAGGACCAAAGGAGTTGGTTGATTCCATAACCGGTAGGCTGGCTCTACTCTGATTCAGGAGATTTTTTTTGTCCTAGCTCTTTTGGGATTTTGATTTCTCCAGGATGATGTTAATTCAGGCAAGGTAGTTGTTGTTCTGTCGTGTAAGGTTTCTTGTTGGTTAATTTAGTTAATTCTTCTGCTGATTATTTGGAGTTGAATTCATGTAAAAAAATTGCAACTGAGGTTCTGACACTATCAAGTTTTTACCTTTTTATTATTTAATATATATTGGTGACTTTGGAATAGATTTGCTTTTGATACTTTCTTTGAGTGACGTCGAAGTCTTCCCCAAAGTTCAGAACGCTACGTTGGACCGTTATGATCCCACATCATTTTATATGTTATTATATAAATGCACCACATGCATGGCATACAGTATACGCAACATACTCACATGACTCCTTAATACGTATTCTTTTCTTTCCTTTTTGGATATGATATTTAACAACATGCATGGATAACAATGACTAATGTTTATAAACAAATAATCAGTGCTCTTAATATCGCATCAGACTGTCGTCGTTCTCTATACATATAGCCATTATTAGATTACTGTTCGACGAGCGTCGATCTAATGTTTTTCCAATAATGTAAATACTTTAAATAGTAAAAACGTTAGCTTCAAAGTATCATATGAATTTCTTATAATGGTCGCCTCCCGTTTACAAATTTACGGATGTCTAAAGACATCGAGCATTGCCTCATCATCCTTGAATTCATCCCTGGAAACAAAAAAAAAAAAAAACAATCAAGAGAGAATGAATAAGTTTCATCTTTGAAGAACATTGCGAATCTCTATAAAAAGGTTGATGATGAGAAGCAAACAAGTAAAGCCAAAAAAGGTTTACTTTTTTTTTTAGTGTCCATTGCCTTAATACTAGTAGCATCGCTCTTTATCTCCCAAGTGTGCTTTAGAAATTTTGAGTTCTAACTCTTCCTCATATTTAGGAAGATATATTTTCCGGATTCCATGCCTGTACAAAATGGTTCAGAGAAACTTAAGAAAGGAAACAGTGGCATCAGTATCTCTTTTTGTTGCCTTTGTCGAATTCTAATAAATCTATCAAAAGAGCCATTCGTTTCTTTCATGAGATCAGTCTTCTTTATTTATTTCCTTGTCCACTTTTTCAAGAGCCTCAAACATCATAGCCTCGGCACCAAGCTCATCAGTAAGTCCCTTCCTACAAAAACATTTCACAAGCAGAAAAATGACTCGAGTGCTTTTGACATTTATTCAGAGAGAAGAAAACAGATTTGAGTTTTAACAGTCACTTAACAACGGAATTCAAGATATTACAAAAAGCTAATTTCCGCTAGATAAAACTACTTAGTGGCCAAGCGTGGTAAATATCAACATATGTAAGAGAGAAACCCCACTGCAGTCTGAAATTTGGTTTTGATGTCCATAAATACATCCTTCAACATCTCTATCAAACACGTATACAGCTTTTTTAGTCAATAAAAGGCAGAGCTCAAAGTTTACTCCAAGCCTCCAACTAACCTTCCATTAATTGGATACACAATAAGTCTTTTCTGAACCCGATTAGAGTTTTAACGAATTTCTGAACATTAAATTGGAGAAACTTTGTTCTATATCTTTTTCTTAGGGTTGGGCACATAACCCAACCAAATCAATTTACATTTAAATTCTAAACAAAAACTGTATTGAACCTATAAAAATCGATCAAATTGAACCGAATAAACCAAATTTTGTTAAAAATCTTTGTAACAATTTTTTATATTTAAAATTCATACTCATAATTAAAAAATATAAATATACATAGCTTTATCGGTGGAAGCCCCTCAGGTAGTTAACCAAATGTTCATTAATACTTTTACACGGAAATTAATGCAAATATTAAAAGAGGAATATTTACATGAGATTTATAGCGCGGTATAAATAGAATCATTCATCGTGATCTAGCGTGTCAAAGATAAGGTTGTCTATCATGAGCATGGTGCAAATAGAACTGTCGATCATGGATCATTATAAACAACAAAATTTTCTATTGTAGAATCGTCCATGCAATGCAATGCATACCGCAAAAAAAAAAAAAGGGCTTTATCATGTCATTTATTTTCTTTTATTTTGTTCATGTCGTTCTCTCTGTTAGTCAAATATTTCCTTTGGTTTTATCCCTCGCTCATCTAATAGCGAAGCGGACATGTTAGCCAAGCAACTCAGCAAGCTTTGTTTGCCTTTGAAAATAACTCTTTATTACTTTAATCAATAAAGTAAGATTTCGACCCCACAAAAAAAAATAGTTTTTCTCAATGTCTGTACGATATATACAATGATTTTATGAGAATCTAATAAAAAAATTCCTAGTACCAACATGTTCTGACTCTCATCATTTTAAAGCTCCCGCTCATTACTAGAAACGTACTGATGCACACAACACTTTTATTTTCCCGTCGTACTACGATAGTAGTCTAGTACGTAGACTGGTAGAAATGATTCTCATTAGGGTTTTAATTTTGTATATTTCGTCTGCATGTGTGTAGCATATATAGTGTCCTTGTCATGTTTAAAGTTTTTCTAAATTTTCTTTTTTGCCTTTTTTATTCTTATATATTAATTGGTGACTTTAGAATGGATTTTGCTTTTGGTACTTTCTTTGAGTGAAGTCGAAGCCTTCCCTATAATTCAGAACGCGACGTTGGACCGTTATGATTCCAAATAATTAGTTATATATACATATATAGGCACCACAGGCATACAGTATACGCAACATACTCACACGACTTCATAAATATATGTGGGTGCTTTTACGTATCCCCTTTTTATAGTGTATAGCAACATGGGTAATACTCTTCCTTGGAGCCTTAACGTGAAACTAAATAAGAATCCTTAGTTCCTTACTATGTGATGCATAAGGAAAGGTGGTCTAACTTTTTCTTCTTCTATATATACGATAAAGAAACAAATAATATATATTTGGATATTAGACATTTCGAGTACAGTCCGTGGACCTTTGCCTATATCTATCAAAATAAACTATGTAATGTTCTTTATAAGAAGACAACTATTTATATATTATAATTATATAATACCATATATACATTAAATTTCTCCCACTTGCTAGCTGGTTAGGTTTGCATGAGAATGCATGTGACGAGCACCTCAATCTATGCTCCATTTTCTTTTATTTAAGGCAATAATACTTATATACTACTTTTGTGCTGTGCAAATTTGTATCTGTCCCTTTATTTTACTAAATACATTTCAGATAAAAATAAAAGCATCAGATTTCCTCGAATATTGTCAGAATGTAAAACGTGAAAGAAGTTAAATTAAGTTCGGGGAATAATTAAGTTTGATAAATTATATAGTAACCCATCTGTCAAAATGAATGAGCATCCACCTTGGATCTCGGTGTTTTGGGTGAATAACACATTACTGTTTAAATTTAGATACAATACATAAAAGACACTAATCTTACTTATTTTTCTTTCACTAAAGAAATAATATGTAATCTCAAAGTTATTCTGAATATGATTTCAAATTGAAAGGAATAGAGCTTATTCGAAACCCCGACGATTTCTACAGAAATATATTATATACTTTATACAAAATAACAACAGAATAGAAAAGGAGTAACAACTATTTGGATTTATTCTTTTTGGATTCTGTCTGCCTAGTTCAACTATTTTCATGTGTATTAATTTAAAATGTATTAAAATGGTTATTTAACTCGTTTCTAATCTATCTCCAATTATTTTTTTTCTATTCTGAATTTCGCGAAGTCGAAAATCAAAAGAAAAAGCTATTACATATCAGTAGTGGTAGTCTGCAAGAAATGAAAACAATTAAGATGTTAAAAAAAAAAACGGGAAAAAAAATTAACCACGTGGAAAGACCAATGTTAGATTAAGTGTCTAAAATCAGGAGCCACGTGGTTATTATTATGGATTAAGAAATCGTCACCGTTGGATCTGATATCCATCCGGAGATTCTCACACCGAAGCTGACTCAGCAAATGCTCATCTCGCATCTCCTTCTGTCGCCGGAGCTCCATAACTTTCCGGTGAGAGTTGGAGTGCCTCGCCATCACAAAAGTCGGGCTCGACGCTGGTCGATACTCCGGCACTAGCCGCCCAGATTTGTACCGTACGCCGCACGCGTTGCACAACGTCTTCGGACCCATCGGTCCCGTCCGCCACTGCGGCGTCTTCTCCGTCGCGCAGTGCAGACACCGTCGCCCACCTCCTGATTCTCCGCCGTCGCCGTCGATTTCTCCGGCGATATCGTGTTCTTTTACTCGGAGTTGTTTCTTCTTGGGACTGGATTCGTCGGAGCCGGCGACTGCCAAAAGGCGAGATGCCCACGTGGACGCTGCAGAGCGTGATCTCTTGCTTCTCGCCTTGGCGGGAACGGCGGCGGCGTTCGAGTCATCGGTGTCGATGTCGGTGGCAATGAAGAATGAATCCAGTTCGGGTTCGGGTTTCATTTGGTGGGTCTGTGTTGACTCGGTGGTTTGGGGTGTTTTTAAGCCGGATAGTAAGTGAAGCTTGTCTTGGTCTTCTTTTGAGAATGATTCTTCCACGAAATTCGATAGCCATTCTAATTCAGCTAAATGCTCACACTGATAAGTTGAAGTGATAATCAAAGGAAAAAAAAAAAAAAAAAAGAGTGTTATCAATTCAGAAAATATATTGCCTGCTTCAAAATCAAAATTACCCCTAACTAAGTATCTAAACTAAAAATTTTCATATTTATAAAATTGGCATCAAAAGATCTTGAAACATAATGAATTAGAGTGACCTATTTACAAATTCATCATTTTTTTTCCCCAGATTAAACAAATCAATTTGGTAAAGGTTAGCTTTTTTTTTGTTCGGGCGTGAATTAGAGAAAATAAATGGAAAATTACCGGAACACAGAGGTCGTCGGAAAACCCAGTGCCGTCGGTGTAAAGCGAGGAGGAGTTAGAGCTGTCGGCGAGATTACCGGCGGAGACGGTGGAAGAATCAGGAAAGGTGTCAAGTCCGTCGTCGGCTTGGCCGTCGTCGTTAGAAAAGTCAAGGAGGTCATCGACGATGAAAGAATCAGCGTTACCGGCGACGAGGAAGAGCTCCGGAGTAAGTTGTTCCATGGGGCAAAGAAAGAAGGCTATTAGTGTAAATTAAAAGAAAAAAAAAGTGAGAGCCTTTTTTGGGAGAGAGCGAAGAATGTAACGGAGAGAAAGAGAAGGAGAGAGGTCTATTTCTGGGGGTTGTGTAAAGGAGAGTGATGCTAGAGAAAGTTAAGGTCCATGTGAGATGAGAACGAGACAGAGGACAGCTAAAACAGAGGAACTTTGACTATTGAGTAACTCTTCCTTTTTTTTCGTGTGTGTATTATATTATTAAAGGGAATCACAAAAATTACAACCAACGAAATATCTCTAGTGACATTTGCTTAAGCACAAGGGGGAACTAGGCCACGGCATATCACCCGGACCCGAAAAACCCGAACTGAACCGATCCGAAAAATTGGGTTCGGGTTAGTTTTGGTTTTGCCCTAAAACCCAAAGGATTCTGTCATAAATTATTTTAGGTTCTCGGATTGGTTCGGGTTTTTCCCAAGACCCGATCGGGTATCCGACATTTTACAACTAGTATAGTGAATATACCAAATATGCATACATTACAATATTTACAAGCATATACCCGATGATTCAATTTCCCCGTTCAGCTTTTTCTTCTTCTAAACTTACTTAATAATACTCATATTGGGAAATATGGAATCCCTAACTGATCGAAGTCTTCCGTCTCCTCGTTCATCGAGAGTTCAATCTCAGGTAAGAACTAAGAACCTTAACTGATTCGATTTTCCCTTTCCCCTTTTTCGAGCATTCTCTGTCTTGAGCAGATGATTGATTTTGGTTGTGTTTTATTTCTTGAGCAATCTCTATATACTAGTTAATCTGTTTTGAGGCTTGAGCAATCGATTCTCCACCTCCTTTCTCGAGCAATCTCTGTATTGAGGATGATTGATTTTTCTGATTTATCTGTTTTTTTCGAGCAATCAATTCTTGTTTTTTTTTGTTGCATCAGCTTTGGATTTGTGTTTACTACTTTCCTTCGCCCATTCTTAGTGATTTTGTCCGGTTTTGCTTGCATTCTTTCTTCAAGCAAATTTCTATGTAGATTTGTGTTTTTCTATATATTGTTTCGTAGATTTGTGTTTTTCTATATACTGTTTAATTCTATTTGTTTTTGAAGCATTATTGATTACTTGATTCTACACCTCCTTTCTCGAGCAATCTATATGTTGCTTCTGGATTTATGTTGATGTTGCTTATGGTTTTATGTTGCTTATTTGCTTCTTGTTTTGTATGACTATGTTGCTTTTGATTTTTGTTCAATACGTGAATACAGATTATGTTGCTTCTGGTTTTATGTTTCTTCTGGTTTTGTGAGAGATTATGTTGCTTCTGGTTTATGTTTCTTCTGATTTTGTGAGAGATTATGTTTCTTCTGGAAAGCGTAGGACAGTGGAAAGTGAATAGCAAAATCAGTTCTTGATGCTTCCTAGTTTTTTGCTTTGCCTTTTAAAATGTTGTCTTGTTCACATTTGTCTTGCAGCCTGCATCATCTTCGTCTAAGGGGAAAGTGTCAAAGATCAACAAAAGGAATGAGAGTGATGAGTGATGAACTGATGATACAATGAGAGAATGGATATGATATTATGATCTGTGTTGTGACTTGTCTTTGTGTTTTCACAGCAGACTCGGCTAAGTTGTTAAGTTGTATGATCCTTCTCTGGTTTTTGCATAATGTTGGTTTTTCGGGTTTAATTGGGTAAATCAGGTTTTCAGGTACAATTCTTAAAATAAACCAAACCGAAAAACTTTAGTTCTCGGGTAATTCGGGTTTTTCGGGTCCAAACCCGAACCGAATTGGACCCGAAAATAATTTCGGTTCCATATCGGGTTTCTCTCAAATTACTAAAACCGACCGGACCCGAACCGAACCGAACCGAAATTTTGTCGGGTCCAATTCGGTTATGATCTTCTCCAATTTCGGGTACCCGAGAACCGAAAACCCGACCCAAACCCGAACCGTGGACCTGAATGCCTAGGCCTAGGGGGAACATATATCAATTTCTAATTAAAAAAATTAACTATTTTCACTGTGCATGGTCCCGACACTATTATAAACCTATTATAAATCCAATTGATTGGAGTTTATCACTTTTGAGAGAAAACGAAAAAGATGAAAAAAAAAGTTTGTTGAATGATTTGTATATTCAGTTAGAAAAGAATCATGTATATGTACAAGTATTATATACACTATGTATACGATCAATAATCTACGTTATACATTGGTTAACATAACCGTATAGTAAACCATAATAATCCAATCTCCAATAGTCCCCCTCAAGATGAGCTTCGGAAGATGTTAAGAAGACTCATATTGGATTTCAAATGTTCAAATTGATTGGGGAATAATGGTTTGGTGAGTATATCAACTACCTGGTCTTCAGTTGGAACATGCAATGTTTTGATGATGCCTCTATCCAAAAGTTCTCTAACTGAATGACAACCCGTTTCTATATGTTTCGTTCTTTCGTGGAAAACCAGATTAGTGGCAATATAGATTGTAGCAGTGCTGTCCGAAAACAGAATAGGTGTCTTGGCAGGTGGGAGCTTCAGATCATTCAGCAATTTAATAAGCCAAACCATCTCACACGAGGCCAGAGATAAGGCTCGATACTCTGCCTCTGCAGAAGAACAAGAGATAGTATCATGCTTCTTTGATTTCCATGAAATCAGAGAGGTGCCAAGAAACATGCAAAGACCAGTGGTGGATCTTCGACTATCAGGGCATGCTGCCCAATCAGAGTCTGCAAAACCCTTCAAAGTAATATCAGAGTCAGCCGAGTAAAATAGACCCTGGCCAACAGTGCCTTTGATGTACAGCAGAACCTTATACACAGCCTTGAGATGAGAAGATCTCAGAACAGAGACACAGTTTGTTCACTGCAAACGTAATGTCAGGCCTGGTGGTTGTCAAATACATCAATCTCCCCATAAGACTTTTGTACATCTCTCTGTCAGTAAGTAAATCTACATCTCTCTTAGACAGTTTCAAATTAGGAATCGTAGGTGTGGAAGAAGGTTTGCAGCCTAACATTCCAACAGATGTGAGAATCTCTAATGCATACTTCCTCTGATAAATGGAAATACCATCAGAATTTCGAGCAACTTCCAGCCCCAAGAAGTATTTAAGATTCCCAAGATCCCGTAACTTGAAACAGTTTTGCAGAGCCTGAGTCAGTTTTGATGCTACATCATCATTTGTACTTGCAATGATAATGTCATCGACATAAACCAATACGGCAAAAAAATTCCATCATTGCAGGCTTTGACAAATAAGGTATGATCACCATCTCCCTTGATGAATCCTAAACCGAGCAAAACTGCTGAAAATTTCTTGTACCACTGTCTCGATGCCTGCTTGAGACCATAAATGGACTTCTTTAACCGTAAAACTGCATTCTTAGGTAGTGAGTCCCCCTGTCTATCAGCATAACCATCAGGTAACTTCATGAAAACCTCTTCTTCCAAATCTCCATTAAGAAAAGCATTTGAAACATCCAATTGAGTCAAAGACCAATTCCTTGCAGATGAAATCTTTAGTAAGAGCTTCACTGTAGTTAGCTTTGCAACAAGGCAAAATGTTTCCTTATAGTCCAAACCCTCCTTCCGAGTGTACCCTTTAGCAACCAGCCGAGCTTTGTATCTCTCGAGACTACCATCAACATGATACTTTAGAGTGAAAACCCATTTACAACCGACAGGTTTCTTTCTCGGAGGCAAAACAGTGACCTCCCAGGTGTTTGTTGATTCCATAGCCCCAAACTCTTTATCAACGGCATCACACCACTCTTTAGTATTCTTTGCCTCAGAATAGGAATGAGGGATTGGAATCTTAGTGATGTTATTGATATAAGAAAGGTGTCTGGGAGAAATTTTGGAATAAGAAACATAAGAAGAAATGGGATAATCAAGATCATATTGTAATGAGTAACAATGATTATCTTGTAAATAAGCAGGTGGTTTTCTAGGACGAATAGAAGTAGTTGGTGATGGAAAAGGAGTAGAAATTTCAGAAGGATGAGAAAGAGGAATTGTGTTGTTACCTGAAGACAAAGAATGAGTTGGTGTGAAGAAATCCAGTGAAGTTGATGTGATTTGATCTTTCAACAAGGGAAATATGTTTTCATGGAATATTACATTCCGAGAAATGAACACCTTCTGACTCTCCAAATCCATCAATTTATAGCCTTTATAACCATAAGGATAACTTAAAAACAAGCAAGCTCTTAATCTTGGTTGAAATTTGTGGCGATGTGTAGGTGAAGTTGAACCATAACACAGACAGCCAAAAGTCTTGATTTGATCATAAGCATGTGTTTTCCCGGTGAGAATTTCAAGTTGAGTGTTATTCTGAAGAAGCTGAGATGGGGTTCTGTTGATAAGGAAAACAGATGTCAGAACACAATCACCCCAAAACTTCAACGAGACACCTGACTGAAACATGAGGGCTCTTGCAACATTGAGAATGTGTTGGTGCTTCCTCTTGATAACTGAATTCTGCTCAGGCGTTTCTGCACAGGAAAGAAATGATTTGATACCCTTTTGTTGAAACAGAGATGTAAATTCTAACTCAGGTGCATTGTCTGATCTCACAGACTTGACCTTTGTATCATATTGATTCTCAACTTGAGCAATGAAGTCGGGAAATATTGTAAGAACATCAGATTTATTCTTAAGCAAATATATCCAGGTTGCACGAGAATGATCATCTACAAAAAATATCGATATCCATCAATAGTTTCAACGGAAAATGGTACCAAAACATCAATGTGTAGCAACTCAAAAGTTGAATTACATATATTGTTGGGAGAGGGAAAAGAAAGTTTCTTCTGCTTAGCTAAGTGACAAACATGGTAATGAGCAATTCCTTTATTCTTGTGTTTAGTAGTTCCTAAAACATCATAGATAACATCCAATCTTGAGTAGGAAGGATGACCAAGCCTCTTATGCCACATGTTGACATCAACCACTGCATTCACCGAGAAAGATGAAGAATGAGTGTCTAGCACATAGAGGTTTGCCAATCTTATACCATGTCCAATCGTCACAACCCTGATATGATCCTGAATTTCACAAGAAGTTTTGTCAAAGATAACTCTTGATCCAATATCAGTTGTCAATGAGCTGATACTGAGGAGATTTAATCAAAATTCAGGGATAAACAACACATTTCTCAGAAGAATATGTTTGTTTATTTGAACAGATTCTACTCCACTGATTCTGACAGTTGATCTTGNACATCCAATCTTGAGTAGGAAGGATGACCAAGCCTCTTATGCCACATGTTGACATCAACCACTGCATTCACCGAGAAAGATGAAGAATGAGTGTCTAGCACATAGAGGTTTGCCAATCTTATACCATGTCCAATCGTCACAACCCTGATATGATCCTGAATTTCACAAGAAGTTTTGTCAAAGATAACTCTTGATCCAATATCAGTTGTCAATGAGCTGATACTGAAGAATATGTTTGTTTATTTGAACAGATTCTACTCCACTGATTCTGACAGTTGATCTTGTTGGCAAGTTTACAGAGCTAACAACAGAGGTGTCAAGGGAAACAAATGATTTCCGCATAGTCAATCACCCAAGAACCATGACGAAAGGTTTGATGAGAGACTGTTAATATGCCGATAAACAGAAGGTGGAAGGAGAGAATGCAATACCAGAGCTGTCCATAGTAGTCTGTGAAGTATTAGCTTCAGCTGAGTGATGAATCTGTTATGGCTGCAACTGAGCACTGAAGAGAGCAATGAACTGCTGGATCTAATCTTTGCTGAGATTACCAATCAAACCATCCAAAGAAGTAGGCTTAGCTTCAGACTGAGAATACAAATGAATTTGAGCTGCAACAGGTTAAGACTTCTGAAACTTCTCAACATGTTTGCCTTTTGGAGTATAGCCAAGAGGAAAACCATGCTTCTTGTAACATTTCTCAACAATAAGACCCACTTTTTGCAAAAAGAACAAATGGGACGTCCTTTGTTAGGTCCAGATTGTACATAACAATAGTATCCAAAGCTGCATGAGGAATATTATTCTCAGACATCTAGAATGCAGCAGGAGGAACCACAGTAGAAAATCCCCTCTGACTATCATCCTGATCCAGAATATTATAAACCTCGGCCAGACTTGGCAATGCCTTCTTCATGATGATATGTCTTCTGATAATTGCATAAGATTCATTGAGACCAGCCAGAAACTTGACAATCTTAGTTCTCTCTGCCTTCAGTTGCAGACGAGCAGCTTTTCCACAAGTACAAGGTTCATCTGGCTCCTCAGTACTTTCCAGATTACTCCATAATGTTTTAAGAGTAGTGAAGTAATCTGAGAGAGATAAAGATCCTTGACGAAGATCTTGTATCTCTTGAGTCAGATTGAAAGTACGAGGCAAATTTGTCATATGAAATCTACTATGCAAATCACGCCAAATATCAGTAGCATCATTCATCCTTAAGATACTACGATAAATCTGAGGCGATACATAATTTAACAACCAAGACTTAACCATGCTATTGCACCTAGACCAAAGACGAAAGTGAAAATCCGATTCTGCAGGTTGAGGCAAAGTTCCATCGACAAATCTGATCTTATTCTTAGCATCTAAGGCAATACACATGGCTGCGTTCCAGTCATCATAATTCGAACCATCAAGTCGAAGGGATATGATCTGCAAACCTGGATGGTCCGCATTATGCATGAAGAAAGGCGAGTGAACCGAATCCATGGAATCCGAAGAAATCGCAGCTCGCAATGCTTGAGGAACGGGATCAGAGATCTCTGGGAAAGCAATCGGAACATGAGCTGTCGAAGTCGGACGGGATCGAGTTGATTTTCGCGGAATTTTCTTCAGAGATACCATCGTATCTTCAAATCGATCGGTAGAAACCAAAAATCAAGCTCAAATCGGAAGAATCGAAAGAGAAATCAACAGAAATTGTGCTTTGATGGCTCTGATACCATATTACTTTTGAGAGAAAATGAAGAAGATGAAGAAAAGTTTGTTGAATGATTTGTATATTCAGTTAGAAAATAATTATGTATATGTACAAGTATTATATACATTCTGTATACGATCAATAATCTACGTTATAGATTGGTTAACATAACCGTATAGTAAACCATAATAAACCAATCTCCAATAGAGTTATTGTATCAATAGAATTTTCAATTTTGTGTGTTGCATATGTCACATGCTTCATTTTTATTTTTTGTGGATCTTTTTTTCCCTTTTTAAATATTTTAATAATTAAAACGTATTGATATAGTTGTTGTAAACAAATATCATTAGATTCATTAAAAATATTAATTTGTATTTTAGAAAATATATTATATAATTATATTGATTTTATAAAATTAATATCGTTTAAAATTTTGTATAAAAAATGAGATGGTCGACAAATTTTAATTTGGCTTTTGGATCTATTATCTTTGGATAGATCCTGATTTTCAATTGTTTTATTTTTTCACGCTCTCGAACTTTGTAACCACTGACCAATATCCTATCTTAAGTATGTCTTTACATGCAATAATAGAAAGAAAACAAAAAACTTTCTTTACATGTCATCGCTTGAAATAAAGGCTAAAATTTGAAGACTTCCTATTTTTCGTTGTAAAGAAGGTTAATCTTGTACTGACTATTTGAAGCATTCAAAGAGAATACAATCTTCTAGCTCTCAATTTCAAAGAAACTTTAACGAGAAAAAAATGAAAAAAATCTTTTTGTTACAGCAAATTAACAAAGCCCATGAGTTATATTCTACACATGAGATGAAAAATGATCTCTTTAACCACCAAACCAGAACTGAATATTGGTAAATTTGGGTTCATCATCAAAGTTATCTTAATTGTCCATCTAAAATCACTCCTTATAGTCTCCACCTTGCCCTTAGTATTTTTATCGGGAATGAGAACCTCCTCAAAAACTTCAACGTATTGGTACATGACATCAACATCACTACTTAGCCATTTTACTAAGTCTAATGTTGTTATAAATCTACTCACATGTAATAAGTTTGCAAGTATGTCTACATAATCTCTTCGAGTATAAATCTTAAGAACTTCAACTTCTCTAAATCTATAAGACTATAACACAACTTTACATCAGTGTGTTTACTGCGTTTACGCAAATGATACTTTTCAAATCAGACATGTATCTACTAAACTCCTCATCAAAACCAAAATATTTTGCATCCTTGTAAGAGTTATATAAATTTTGTAATTGGGTCGAGAATAGCAATATACCATGCTTTAGTAATGGAGAAAGCAACCACTTGCTAAAATTCTACTTCCAACTTATGGTGTTTTATAATCCCATTGTAAAAAACGAAAAAAACCCAAATTGGATATTAGTTTGTCCAAATTATATGCACATGGGCGTGCTTACCATGTAAAAAAAAAACATTTGTTTAGGGCCCAAAATATATATAAACTTTAAGGGCCCAATTTTTGCTTAAAAATGTATAGTGGTTAAATATAAACCAATTAAGGTTGATATATTTTTGAACATTAGGGGCCAATTGATATTTTGAATTTCTATATTATTGATATATTTTTGAATTTCTATATTATTGATATTTTCTTTTTTCTATATTGTCAAACAAAATTTTTTGCTCAAATATCACGGGTCCTAATTTTTAAACTCGTTTTGGGTCATGTGACGATAAGCACGGCTCTGTATATGCAGTGTAGCTAATGATGGTGGTTTAATTGTTAGCCAGTCATATATGGAGATGTAAAACATCAACACATATCCGAGTTAAAATATTACTAATCACTGCATTTTAAATGGCACATTGTATGTTTTAGGAAAATTAAAGGCCAGGGGGCCTAGAGTTCATCAAAAATAAAATAAAACATAAGCTTGGCTTGAATCATAGTAGCCTCTTGAACTCACTCTCTTTTGATCATTGTGTTGGACCAAAATGTTACTTATTAAAAAACTATTTCAAAGCCCAAATCAACAAAAGTATCAAGTTAAATAGAGGCCCATTACTAACAAAGAATCAGAAGCCCATCTTTAAGGTAATATTGTTTTGTCCACAGATAATTTGTTTTTAGGTATCCACACTATCCACGTAAAATCATGTCTTGTGCTCTTGCTTCTTCTTTGATATATGCGATAATAATGCGAACACATACGAACTCAATCAGCATTGGATTCAGAGAGATTAAGGCTTGCAACTTTGCATCGTAGCAACACTATTTTCCGTTTTCAATCGTAGAAAATTATAGTATATTATTATTTTCGTTTTATTGGCAATAAAAAAGGAATGAAAAGTTGAAAATTTCTAGAAATTATATTTTCTATCAATGAAATGAAAGGTTTTAGAAATGATTTTGTAATCTTGTTATTGTTACGTTTATTTAGTAAAATTTAAATAAGTATGCAAATACAGATATTGCCTTTTTAGCTAAATCGGCTAAAATATTATACTAGAGATCCCACCTTCGTTAAAGAAAGAGATTTGGCATAAAAGTGCGGCCGCCGGAATATTCTTTCACAAACATTCTTAAATCAATAAACAAAAAAGTAAAGGACCAAGGAATCACCCACTAATTTTTTTTAATCGTCTATTAGACTATTACAATCACTATAAATTTTTGATTTAATCATTTAAATAATAAATCGATCGAACTCTGTAATACATATAGTTGTAATATACAACTCTACAAACAACAATTCTACAATCTTCCTAATAAACTGATTCCTAATAAACGATTTTATATGCACTACATCCATAATAAATAGTTTCTTACAACATACAAAAAAATTGATAAATTTTATATCAGTGAACTTGTAAANTAAGTGTTATACAGAAATAAGAAACAATAAAAAATGAAAAATAAGAAATAACTAAGACTGTTTAAATATTTGGCAACATGTTTAACACATATTTGACAATAAAATTAATTTATTAAAATAAATAATAAGTGTTTGGAAAATATTTGAAAATTACTCATATTTTAATAGTATAATTTTTTTGGAAATCCAATTACGGAAGCCTTTAAAAACCCTTTAACTTTAACTATCAGAGGCCGGAGCAAAGGGTTTCCACGGGAATCACCCACTAATTACATTATTATTTTTAATAATTTTTAAAAAAACAATATAGTATTCACTACTGGGCCATAGTGGCCCGTTTAGCCTCGATATCAGCCTAAAGTATGTCCCACCACTTCGTTGTCGGCCCACGCTGCACCACTTTATTTTCTTTGTGCCCCTTGGCGTGGCTTTTTATTTTATTTCTTACAACTTTCTGTTAATGTTAATGTTTTCGGTATATAAATAAATTTATTGATAAAAAATAATAATGTTTTTTGTAAGCCAATGGTTAAATTTAAGTATATACAAGTGTATTTGAAAAAAGTCCTATAACAACAAAAAAAGTATATTTGAAATAAAGTTATTTATATACCGAAAACATTAACATTAACCTTATAAATTTAAAATATGCATAATCGTTAATGTGATATCCGAATTTCTATTTGAAGTATGCATAACTGTATCCGTATGAATAAGCTCAAACTAAATCATCTTACAAAAAAAAAGATATTTGGTCGTATGATAGTCTGCTCTAATCCTCTTATGAAACTTTTGTTACTGGGTTAAAGAATCTCAAATACATCATTTAGTAGGTATGAGAGGATTAATGTCGGATCCGTATATATACGAATTAGGATGGTGATGCAAAACGATGAGTTTAACACAGATTATTATACTAGCTAGATATTTGGTAAAAGAAAATTAAGTATAAACTATTTAAAATATCAAATTATTATCGCGATCCAAGGAGTTGAAAATAGGGTGACAATTTGTCATCAACTTACCTCATATGGAAATGGAATGGAGCTAAAAACACGTCATATCATTAAATAATCCGTTACGGTGACGGAGCAAACGAACGGCACGATTTTCCAAAGGAATATGTCTGGAAACAGCTTCGTCACGCCGAAATATGAGACACGTGTACTGTTCTCACGCGCTCGTGTTCTTCCTAAGGGTAACNACTAGCTAGATATTTGGTAAAAGAAAATTAAGTATAAACTATTTAAAATATCAAATTATTATCGCGATCCAAGGAGTTGAAAATAGGGTGACAATTTGTCATCAACTTACCTCATATGGAAATGGAATGGAGCTAAAAACACGTCATATCATTAAATAATCCGTTACGGTGACGGAGCAAACGAACGGCACGATTTTCCAAAGGAATATGTCTGGAAACGTCACGCCGAAATATGAGACACGTGTACTGTTCTCACGCGCTCGTGTTCTTCCTAAGGGTAACATTCATTCCTCGTTTTTACATTTTGATTTGATAAATGCTTTTTTTAGTTTAGTTTTTACGTTGGAATAGAATTAAGTCAGTAATACGAGATTTCAAGTTTTCTCATCAATTTTCAATTAGAGGACTAAGAGCATCAATAAGGTTCGTATGATTTATTTATAGGATCAAAATAATGAACGGATCATGAAGGCAAAACTCCTTGGAATGAAACTCTCTTTACTCTAAATTTTTGTGATTCCGAAAACTCCATACTATTAACCCTAAACCAAAATAAAAAAGTGACCCAAAACAACATGCATGTTATTTGCTAAAACAATTTTTTTTAAGATACAAGATGTTCTAAATCGAATATTTAAGAAAATAATTTATGGTGTTATCCTTAAAATCGTTCTCTCCATTTCAGAACTAATTAATTATGTTTTATGACTTTTAGTTTAGCTACATAAAAGAAAGTTGTTTCTATTCTATTTTATTTTTGGTTTTATAGTTGTTTTATTTTTAAGTATTCAATTTTAAGTAGGATTGTAGTTTTATCTTTTAAATCTACTTTTAAGTCTATCTTTTTTTTTCTTTTGATAAATCTAGAAAGTTTCAAATCTTTGACCCATAATCTTTTAAATATATTGCACATAAAGAATAAGAAAAATGTTTAAAATGAATATTGAATTAGTACAATGTACCTGGTGTATTTTATGTTTTCACAACGAAACAATATTGACCAGGTCCATGATGATAACATATTTAGTGTATGTGAAATACTAATAAAATAGGATTCAACCGCGCTAGCTATATAGCGCGGTATAATTTTTTTTTTAATTGTTTTGAAATTTAAGAAAAAATAAATTTATCTGAATTTAATTTATAATATGTATAACTAATGATTATATATAGAGCTGACAATCCTAACATGTTTACTTAATCCGTATTGCAATGAACTAAAATATTATTCGGACTAATCCGCAAAAACATATAATCTTGAAAATATAAATATAATATGCACCGTTTAATGACTATGGTTTTTGTGGCCAATCCACAAACTATTAAAAAAATAATTTTTTCGTGTCTAACTCTTTATAAAATGAGTAAAATATTTTTCAAACTTTTGTTTTGATATATATTCAAATAAAATATAATAATCATAGTGACAAATATTGCAAGATATCGAATATATTTTCTTTAAANATAATATGTAATAAATTATAAAATAAAGTTCATTTTCCTAAATGACTTATATATTCACGTAAATATTAAATAGTGGCAAATGAGAATCATGGGATTACTTAGTCTTGATATTGGGTAAAAAAATCCCCTTTTATCTAACCTTGGATTCGTTAAAGAAACAAATCCACCAAACTGGTCTGCCATTATTACCGTCTTTATCAATTTTATTTTCTCTCTGATTTTCGTCAACCATCAAAACAACATGGTTTGTTTTTTTAATTCGAATATTTCTTACGTAAAATAAAATTAAGAATTTTAAAACGAAAAGTGAAAGAATTGTGATAGTTGAGGTGACCTAGCATTGACCTGTGAAAAAAAATCAAATCAGGTGGGAGGCATTGACTCTTTGCCTTAATGTTGAAAACAAAATGATACCATAAAACAAAAGCTCATTTCCTTTATTTTTTGTGTGGGGGGTAAGCCTTTCAATTTACTCATCCTTTCGATAAATTTTGTTTTAATCTTCCCCCACCCAAAAAGTTACATTTTGATTAATTATCATTCTCAATTTCACCTTTTTCTGTTTACTCCTCCTTTGGATATTTTATTAGATTTTAGTTTTCCAAAATCCAGACTATTTTATTCTGTTTTCTAAAATTCAGAAAATTTTAGTCTGTTTACCAGGAATTGCTCCCATTAAGATCTACTCAATTTAGACAAAGTTTCATGTTATACTTATATGTTGGATTGGCTACCTTAAGATAAGTCTCTGATATAGAGCGATTACACTTGGTTATTATCTGTATACTTTTAGCCTAAAAACTATTTATTGTGAAGTCGTTATATTTTCTAATTATCTAGTCCTACATTTTATGTAGTTACTAGTTAGTGCATATTTTCATGTAGACTTACTTTATCTAATTAAGAAACGAATACACTTAATACGTCAAAAACTTTTTTTATAGGAATATGTCAAAACATGCCCTTGTGTGTATTCTGGCCATGTTCGTTTGTATGCTGCTAGCGGCTGCGACATATGGTCAGATGCAGCGGTTGTTGTTCGTTTAGCAGCATGATTGGTTGTTGCAACTGATCGCAACAGTTCCATACGTAACGTTGAATTTCTTCGGTGACTATAAATTTTGGACGCATATCTCAGCGGTTGGACGCATCGTTTAGTCGCAAGAGACTGCGTCAGGTAAACAAATACCGTTTGGTCGCAAGTCGCAGCCGCAACCTCCTGCGGCAGGCAAACAAACATACCTTCTATGTAACAACTTGCAGAACTAATTAGTAGTGGTTTGGTTTAGTGGCGTATACATTAGGTCCGGGTTATTAAAATAGTGGATCATGTACATTATCTATAAGAAACCCTTAAATTATTTTGTTTTCTATAAACTAGGTCTCTACTAAGGGATTGCAGCTACGGTCATAAATCTATCTTTTTAGCTTCTCTCCGGTTCAGTCTCTTTCGGTCGGGTAAGATTTTTGCTATGGACCATGGGCATTTGTATTTTGAGTACATGCTCAAAACCGGACCTATAGTATACATGGTCCTTCCAAAAAAGTGAAAAAGCCATGCTCTCTTGAATTCAAGTACTGTTCAAGAGGGACTCGCCTCGATCCAAAGAATGTAGGGATCTTCGGATTTAAAATTTCTTGGATATAATCATAAAAAAGAAGTTAATATATCCAAAAAACACACACTTAATAAAATTTACAGAGGTTCGATATTATATCATCCTCTCATAGATAGGTGTCATCAATATTGTGGTAACTGTTAAGAAAATAAAGAAACAGAGATAAAGGTAATATAGAAAAAATATACGTCCACTAAATTAGTGGAAACTTTGAACTTTGCTTGCTTTATACTCTTATGCATACACTTCATTATTAGAGGGTCCACTTAATTTTTTTCCTATAAGCTTTAAGAAAGATGTTTTTTAAAATAATATTTTTTTTAATTATAATTGCTTAGAAATAATACATATACGCATGTAAACATATGCCCGTTGTGTTTTCCTTAGAAAGCTAATCGGTCCTTTAGCTCCGTTGACATATAATCACATGCCAATCGAAGAGAGAAAAAAAGTCCCCATTAGAGAAATTATGATGAGTGACAACTAACTAAGTGCTTTATTCCAATATTATACACAATAGTATCTTCTTTTTCTTCATCTCATTTTTCTGAAACATGCATAATGATATTTTAAAGCTGATCTATTATTTTTAAAAGTATCAACACTTCAAACTAATCATAAAGTAAAATATATTCTAAATTTTAACTTTATGGAGCATC
>PKMM01025773.1:235568-278931 GCA_002933915.1 Eutrema heterophyllum | reverse complement strand
AGATGAGGATGCTCTTATATGCTGTTGTGTATATATTGGTCGATTGACTTAAAAGAATAACAGGAAAGCCTTCATATATATAATATTAGTTTTCTTAACAGTAACTAATTATTTTTGCGTGTCGAATATTATCATATATATATATATGTATATATATATTGAGTTTCTATTGTTATCCTGATGCAGAATATATCCTCGAATTTTGGAATCGGGGGTGTGAAATAATGAGTAATGTGAGAAAATCGTGCATGGGCTTGAATATAGTGTGCCTTATCACAGGGGACAATGTAGTTTAATTTTGCATGCATGTCTCATCTGGTTCTAAAAAATTTCATTAAAAATTTGATATTTATATCAATGATCATATTATGAATTTTTTTTTTACGGTTTATATCAGGAATGATGATTGACGATAATGATGATGACTACATGGGATTTTATCTGCGCTACAAGAAATCAAGGACGCATGCAATCTTTTCATCATTCTGTCCTTTCTTCAACCACCATCTGAATTTCTATTTATTATAAGGTATATTTTTTACTTGTTCCGAAAATTATTAAAGTGGAATTGGTAGTGTACTTATGCATATTTATTTACTTAAACGCTATTTTTTTTACTATATTTCCAAAAAATGTATAACATTGGTATACGCATGCATAGTTTCTTGGTGCCAAAATAGTTAAATGGCCAAAACCTTTAAATATACACGATCTCAAAACGACCAGCTTTTAATCTAAAGGATCTGATATAATTAAGTTTTATAAAAGTTCAGGTTGAAATTTAAAAACTATTTTCAACTTTAAAATTAAAAAACATATGACAATAACTTCAATCACTTCAAATATTAGTTAAGTTTTGAATTATGTAAGACGAAACTAATGATGATATTAACTTATTAAGTATTTCAACTTAAAGTTGATTTGAACTGATGTCCAGTTCCAAAGAGTTAAATACCAATTAATGATTTTCATAGAGAAAAGAAAACTATAATAATTTGATGAATATATATGATTAATAGTCACTTTGAACAAGTTAATATCTACCATGCATGTAGTAGACCGCATAGATACACACTAAACTGCTTAGGCATCCATCTGAGCCTATTAATTTGTTAACTTTTAATTATCAACCTATTTTCGACTGATATAATCAAAAGCACAACGTTAAGATGGTCATGTAGATGCCTACGAAGCATATTTTGAGAATCTTGGAAATTTTTGTCAAAAATATATGTGATAAAATAGTCTGTAGAAAAAAGTGAACACTGCATAAGAGATTGTGGGCTATAGATGTACTGATGTAGATAACCTAAAAATTAATAAAGAAGTTGGGGCGGCGCCTCCTGCAACATACATTCCATCGGAATAGAAGAGCACAAAAAGTCTTATGAGCAAACCGAATTCGTTATTGCCATGACCATACTGATGAAAACAATGAGATTAAGGTTTTGAGTTTAATACCTGTTTTGTGTATATGATGATGATGTGACGTATTTAAGGCGATATCGGGGAAATATTCTTATGTGTTTTTCTCCATCATAATACTGTATTTGAAAGATAGGCCAAAAGAAATGGCAGAAAAAGGAACAGAAACAGTTCAAAATAGAAAATGAAAAAATAAAACAAGGAAAAAAAAGAAAGTAAAAAGTGAGAAGTGGTGGTTGTCTGGTATTAAGGGTACTCACTTCTCTCTTTTTCAACACAGCCGACACACATGTCTTCTCTTATTTCTTAAATTAAAATAAAATAATTAATTCCTTAAATAAAAATAAAAATAAAAATAAAAATAAAAAAGCACACCCACCCATAAACAAAAGTTTTTTTTTTTCTCTCTCTCTATCGCTTTCTCGTCCCACTACATATTGTTATATACAAGTTTCAAATCTTGACTCTTCACGTTGTGGATCTATCTAGAGAGAGAGAGAGATAGATAGAGAGAGAGTGAGGAAGAAAGTGGTTGAACTGTAGCAGAGTCTGAAGTTTGAATCTTGTAGTTCCCATTGTGAGGCATGCTTCACCGGTTTTTCCGAAGGAAGTTACTCATCCATTGTTTATAGAGAGAGATCGATCGAGAGAGAAAAGAGGACTTTGGAACTTTTAGAGAGACAAGAAGCTTCCAGAAATCACAAGGATTTGTGAGAATTCACAAAGAACAAGAAGCTTCCAGAAATCGGCTTGATCAGAAACAATTCTACGGTATCTAATAATCCTTTTCTCTCTCTCTCTCTCTCTTTTTTTTTCTTTAAAGATATTTAAAAAGGTTTGGATCTTTGTTAGGTTCCAATGGAATATGCAGAAGAAAGTTACAATTTTTTTACTGTCATTGAACTTTTTTTTTGGATCTATTTTTACTTGAGGTCATGTTTATAATAAGAGACATGACCTAATCTGCATCATTTTCAATTTTCATAGGATCATCTCAAACAAAATCTGTCTTTGATCTTTGAGATTTTTCAAGAATCATCAAGTGTCACGTTATTGATTAATTACATCTGTAATTTCACCACGAAAATTAAAAACACGGATCTTTTTGAGAATATCAAGAAAGTTCTTTGAAATATACCAAAAAAGTCCATACTTTCAAGAATACATAATCTTATAGGATTGTGTTAATTTTTTTGTTTTCGTTTGTAATAAAGGAATAAATAGAGAGGTCGAGAGAGGATCAAAGATGGGAGGTGGAAGCAATAATAGTCACAATATTGACAATGGGAAGTACGTGAGGTACACTCCTGAACAAGTGGAAGCTCTAGAGAGACTCTACAATGACTGTCCTAAACCGAGCTCTATGCGCCGCCAACAGCTAATCCGCGAATGTCCTATCCTCTCCAACATCGAGCCTAAACAGATCAAAGTCTGGTTCCAGAACCGCAGGTCATTTTTCTTATTTCTTATAATTTCCTGAGACGCAAGAAACTCTCTAGTTTGTGAGATTTGTTGACTCTTGATATTATGAGTTTTTGCAGGTGTAGAGAGAAACAGCGGAAAGAGGCTTCACGTCTTCAAGCTGTGAATCGGAAGCTAACAGCGATGAACAAGCTTTTGATGGAAGAGAATGACCGCTTGCAAAAGCAAGTGTCTCACTTGGTTTATGAGAACAGCTATTTTCGCCAACACCCTCAAAGCGTATAAATATTAATTCATCTTTTGATTCTTTCACCTTAAAGTTGACGCATAACTTATGTAATTGATTATCTCTCTCGGTTTTCTTGCGATTGGGGAATAGCAGGGGAACTTGGCGACCACGGATACGAGCTGTGAGTCAGTGGTGACGAGTGGTCAGCACCACTTGACCCCTCAACACCAGCCTCGTGATGCTAGCCCTGCTGGGTAAGCTAAAATCAATAATCTTTGGCTTTGAATGGTGGCATCAGGCCAAATGGTCTAACTCGTTTCAGAGTAAACCGTTTTATTTTTGGGTCGACGGATGACACAAATTTATATATTGGTTTTGCCCGCGAGCGGATTAGTCAGTCATGTTCGTTGTCGCCATTCAAAGCCTCTATATTTCTTACTTCTTGGGGTTTTAAAAAGAATGATATAAAAATATCAATGAACCTCTTGTGTCTTTCTTCAGACTATTGTCCATTGCGGATGAAACTTTAACAGAGTTCATTTCAAAGGCCACTGGAACCGCCGTTGAGTGGGTCCAAATG
The DNA here is from genome assembly GCA_002933915.1 of Eutrema heterophyllum. Lineage (NCBI taxonomy): Eukaryota > Viridiplantae > Streptophyta > Magnoliopsida > Brassicales > Brassicaceae > Eutrema > Eutrema heterophyllum. Next base: position 275,275 of record PKMM01025773.1, on the reverse strand, counting down.
CCTGGGATGAAGGTAATTCACATAACTCTAGCTCGTCTTCTATGACTATATATGATTCAATCATCTTCACTTCCTTACTGACTAATTTCATCTGCAGCCTGGTCCGGATTCCATTGGAATCGTTGCTATTTCTCACGGATGCACGGGAATCGCAGCCCGTGCTTGCGGCCTCGTAGGTCTTGATCCCACAAGAGTAAGTAGTCTCACTTCTTTCTAACAGTTACGTCCTCATCAATCAACCTATAAGAACATAAATCACAATTCTTTTTGTTTCGCAGGTCGCGGAGATCCTAAAGGATCGGCCTTGTTGGTTGCGTGATTGTAGATCTCTCGATATCGTTAACGTCCTTTCCACAGCAAATGGTGGAACCCTCGAACTAATCTACATGCAGGTATTGATGAATGATGATCAAGAACCCTAAAAGATAACACAAACCAAATAATCGAACCAGAGCAAAACTAAAAATTCCTCTTTTTTCTTTTCTTTCTTTCTTATGAAAGCTTTATGCGCCGACAACATTGGCACCAGCTCGTGACTTCTGGATGCTACGTTACACATCTGTAATGGAAGACGGGAGCCTTGTGGTATTTACTTATGAAATCATCCTTAATTATTCTCTTACCATCGATATTTTGTTTCTCTTTTCGATCAATCGATGATACTGAATTAAATCGGTGCAGATATGCGAACGGTCGTTGAACAATACACAAAACGGGCCAAGTATGCCTCCATCTCCTCATTTTGTTAGAGCAGAGATTTTACCAAGTGGCTACCTCATTAGACCCTGTGAAGGAGGTGGATCCATTCTTCACATTGTCGATCATTTCGATCTTGAGGTACAAAGCCTTCACTAGTTGTATCATTTCGTCAATTTATTTAAAATTGTTTTCTTCTTACACAAGAAACCTAGTTCTCAGGTCTGAAATCGTAGTTCCTTTGTTTCTGCACTTCATTTTTTTCCTTTCCACATTTCAATCTTCATTTCTTCTTATTATATAAGTTTTTTTTTTCTTTTGTAGCCATGGAGTGTTCCAGAAGTTCTTCGTTCTCTCTATGAGTCTTCAACGTTACTCGCTCAAAGAACCACCATGGCCGTAAGATTCCTAAAACACTTAAGTGTTTAAAATAATCGCAACCTGAATCTTGAAAAAAAAAAACATGTTCTTTATGCTGTTTACAGGCTCTACGCTATTTGAGACAAATATCTCAAGAGATTTCACAACCTAACGTAACCGGTTGGGGAAGAAGACCAGCGGCTCTTAGAGCACTTAGCCAAAGACTCAGCAAGTAATAAATCCTTCTCACACTTCTCTTCCTTCACCTCCAAAAACACTTGAAAGCATGTCTTCTAAAAACCTTAATTATTTCTTATAATCTCAGAGGATTCAATGAAGCAGTCAATGGGTTCAGCGATGAAGGATGGTCGATGCTAGAGAGCGATGGTATCGATGATGTTACTCTTCTTGTGAACTCCTCTCCTACGAAGATGATGATGACTTCAAGTCTCCCATTTGCCAATGGCTTCACTTCTATGCCTAGCGCGGTTCTATGTGCCAAAGCTTCCATGTTATTACAAGTAATTAAGCTCATCAAATCTAAAAATTGATGTTTTTAATTAATTTCTTCCTGTTAATCTGTCATTAATGATATTTTTATTTGTGTAGAATGTTCCACCCTCGATTCTTCTGCGATTCTTGAGGGAACATAGGCAAGAATGGGCTGACAATAGCATTGATGCGTATTCGGCTGCAGCCATCAAAGCAGGGCCTTGTAGTGTACCAATTCCTCGCCCAGGGAGCTTCGGCGGTCAAGTCATTCTTCCTCTAGCTCACACTATAGAAAATGAAGAGGTAAGTGGACTTAGAGATCCTCAAAAGCAAATCAATATAATTACAATTAACTTGTGAAGAAAAAAAAAACTTAAACTTATGCCGTTTTACTTTCTCTGTTTTTTACAGTTTATGGAAGTGATCAAGCTTGAGAGCTTGGGGCATTACCAAGAAGACATGATGATGCCTGCTGATATCTTCCTTCTACAAGTAAGACCTGATTGTTGGAAAGGTCAATTTTATGCATTTCCGTTTGTGACTACAAAAATATTCCACCTCTTAAAGAGATTTTTTTTTAAAAATTCACTTCATAAAATATTTTGCAAAATGGAAATGTTTTCTCCTTCCGCTTGCGTTTTACAATTTTAAGATTTGTTTAAAAATATTTAAGATGTGGTTCATTTGGAAAATGTACACTTATAAACGTAAAATAAACGTTAACACTAATTCAAACAATCAATTGAGATCTAATTCTCTGCTTTTCAGTATTTCATCTTATTGCAACTATTTAATTATTATAGTTTGATGATATAGATGTGTAGTGGAGTGGATGAGAACGCAGTTGAATCATGCGCAGAGCTTATCTTTGCACCAATCGACGCCTCTTTCTCTGATGATGCCCCGATCATTCCTTCCGGCTTCCGCCTCATTCCTCTAGAGTCCAAATCTGTACGTCCAATTCATCTTACAATTACAATCATCAACATCATCACTCGAATCAAATACTAATCGAATCAAACACAATTATATATAGGAGGGATTGAGTCCTAACCGAACGCTAGACCTAGCATCGGCTCTAGACGTCGGGAGCAGAACAGCTGAAGACTCATGCGGAAGCAGAGGAAACACAAAGTCAGTGATGACAATAGCGTTTCAGCTCGCTTTTGAGATGCATATGCAAGAGAACGTAGCCTCAATGGCTAGACAATATGTGAGAAGTGTGATCGCGTCGGTCCAACGGGTCGCGCTTGCTCTCTCTCCTTCTTCTCACCAGCTAAGCGGCGGCCTGCGTCCTCCACCCGTATCGCCCGAAGCTCACACGCTCGCTCGTTGGATATCTCACTCGTATAGATGTTACCTTGGCGTTGAACTACTTAAACCTAATGGAACCGATCTTCTCAAGTCTCTTTGGCACCATCCTGACGCAGTCATGTGTTGTTCACTCAAGGTCCTTTTTTTCTCTTTACTTTGTTCTCACTCGCATTTGCATGCATCTTATAATATTATACATAAGGTATTAAAAAACCTGTATTCTGGACGGTTGAAACTGCTCGAGCCTCCTGCTTTGGACCTTAGGCGGTTAATCAATCGGTCTAAGTCCTTATTAAAAATATTTGCAAACAAACCTTTATCAAAAAAAAAAAAAAAAATTGAAATGTATGATTTGCGCCTACCGATATTTTGAAATTTTTAACTTTTCTAACGAGGAAAGTGGACTGGTTTGATCATTGCAGGCTTTACCGCCCGTATTCACATTTGCGAACCAGGCTGGTTTAGACATGCTGGAGACGACGTTGGTGGCACTTCAAGATATCACTCTCGAGAAGATCTTCGACAACAACGGGAAGAGGACGTTATGCTCCGACTTCCCTCAAATCATGCAACAGGTACGTTAAATCGAGTTATGCATAATATAATTAGCTAAAGATTGAAACATTATGTTTAAAAAAAAAAGTTTGAAATAATCAAAAAAACAAAAAAAACATTGTGTAACGGTGCAGTGTGGGTCCCGTTGATATATCATAAATATGGATGGGATCGTAAGTTATTTAATAATAAATTTTCAGGGGTTTATGTGTATTGATGGAGGAATATGCATGTCGAGCATGGGAAGAGCAGTAACGTACGAAAAGGCTGTTGCATGGAAAGTGTTAAACGACGACGAAGATCCTCACTGTTTCTGCTTCATGTTCCTCAACTGGTCTTTTATCTGATTTTTTTTTTTCCAAGTTTTTCGTTAATTATGAAACACAGAGAGACCCTTTTCTTCAGAGATATATTTATATATACTCTTGACTCTTAGTTAATTTGTATTTAGTTATATAGTCCTGAAAAGGACTATCATCTCTAATTTTGAAAGGTTTTATTTTTTTTTCTTGTCTTTCCAACACTTCTGTTTGTGTTAGCCTGTTAGGTTATGAAACAATCATGTTTTTCTTTCTAAATTGAAATATTTACTTCAAACCATGCGTTCTCTTCGTGAACAAAAGGAAAACAAAAGGAAAACAATTCTCTACAATTAGTAAGCAGTAAGCACTTTCGATATTTATAGACAATCTTACTCTTGGGTTGACATAAACTTATATAGGTTAAGTTCAATTTTAGAGAAACATCTTTGTGCTAGTACGTCCATCTAACATCTAGAAGGAAAGATGCTCGATCTGTACGTGAAGATCAAGAGAAGCAGATTGTCAAGTTAATTCGAGAGGTTTAATTTGTGTCAATCCTCTTTGAGTTCTTTAGGTGATTCAATCTGTCTCGTGATAGATGTGCAATTAGTATCTTGACGGAGACTAGAGCGTTTTCGGAGGCGGTCGGTACTTTCGCCGGAGAAGTGTGGAGTTAGCGTCTTGAGGGCAGAGGCGGGACGACATTGATACATCCGTGGCTAATTCGTGGTTAAAAAGCCACGAAAATGGTTGTGGCAATCCGTAGTTCTATTAGCCACGAAAAGTTACGGAACCAAATGAATTACGAAGCTATAGCTACGAATTTTGTTTGTGGTTTTCCGTGGATAAATGACTGTATAGCCACGAATTTTAGGCGACAACCACGAAAAAATCCGTATTTATACAATTTTTTTTAATAGTACTGCTAATTGAGTGTTAAAACAAATGTTGGTGAACAGGGTTCATCTAGTTTTCTCAGTTGAAGTTTTGTGTTTTTAAAGAAAATTCCTCAGTTGAAGTTATAAAACATTTTCAAAAGATTTTTAAGCTTTTGAAAAATTTCATAAGTTTTTAGAAACGTGTACTAGTTTTTAGAAAATTTTACAAGGTTTTGGAAGATTAGACAAATTTTGGAAATGTTAAAAAAAGTTATTAATAAATATCTTGTTTCCGAACATTTTATTTAGCCGTAGATGAGCTGTTTGTAGTAATGAATATATTTCCCGTATTATAACAATTGTTTTAGCAAGCCTTTCAGAAACTTCAACAATCTTTTTTATAATTTCCGCAAGTTTTTTTTCAAAATTTGACATGTTCTGAGAAATTTTCACATCAGCAGAAAAACCATGCGATCGGTGGTTGCTGGTTATGAACAATTTTTTTAATAATATTCCACAAAAGTATTAACGAGTGCATATGCCCGACGCAAAGTCCAAATAAGCTCATGGACTCATTAAAACCCCACTCAATAAGGAAGAACAGTGACGTATGGCGATTTCCACCATGTAACTGAGGAATCCATTCCCGAGACAGACTCAAAAATTCTTAAAGGCTAAAGCTATTGATTCTTTTTGTTTAAAGGTTAGTATATATATAATGCCTCCGTTTCCAATAAATTTCCCAAAGAATATTTTTTTTGGTGTGGTTAATACTCTTTCTCTTTTTCTAAATAATAGATTTTTAGAAAATTTCACATATTTTTTTTTTAAAAATGCTGATATCTTTTAACAAAAAATAAAATAAATAATAATTTTTAATTATAAATACATTCTTTGTATAGTAAACGATTTCCTATAACTTTAAATCAATAATAATTCAATAATTTAATTTCTTCAGTTATTTTTTTTTAAAATTCAAAATTCATTATCACTAAAACAAAAAATACATAGAAAAGATTAAAAAAAAAATATTTTATGGAAAAAGGTAAAAATCTTTCTTTAAAAAATGGAGGGATAGGGAGTATACTTTTAGAATACTTTTGTGTGGTTAATATTCTTTTAGAATATATTTCTGAAATATCTTTTATTGTTTGAAAATCAGCTGTAATGAACGTAAAAATCAAGCTAAAACGTAACGGACCAGGCTATCAACAGAAAAATGTAACTAACAATTACATGTTAAATACTAATCAGTAATCCAGAAAAATACTAAAAATCCAGAAGAAAAAAAAACGAAGTTCCATAGAATCATAGAATGCACCAAGTCAAATGTATCTTTATTTCATTTTTTAACACGAAACCCACCAGCTAGATTCACACTGTAAAAAAAAACCACAAGGAGATTTCACATATTTTTATTACGAAACTGGAAACAAGGTTTTACAGATTCATTTCCATTTTATTCGCCAAATGTTTAAGACAAAAATCCACGTAGGATTCAAGGTCTTCCTTCTTCCAACCATCAACAGGATCGGACACAAAGGACCACTCGATTCGACAGACTTTTCCACCGTCCGATTCATCTCCACCGTCCACTGGCGTTACTTTGACCGTCGCCACGTAAGATCTGAACCCAACGTTGTTCTCGAGGATCTCATAGCTCAAACACCGTCCGGTTGGATCGATCTCGACCAAACGCTCTTTAGCCCATTTGGTTTCCTCTTCCTTGGTTTTGGTGGAGGCGCAGTAACGGATCAGACCCGGCTGACCATCGGTTCCTTGGACTCGGTGACACGTGTCAACAGTGGGGAACCACTCGTGGACGTTGCAGAAGTCTGAAACGACAGACCAGACCTGCTCCGCCGTGACGCCGTTGACATGTGCGGCTTGCTTGCCCTCCCACTTAAACGCCGCCGTTTCTGATTCCATTTTGACCGACGGCTTTGATGATTGGTGTAGTTGCTTTCGGTGCAATGTTTGTGGAGGAGTTCGGCTAGCACGAAGCTATTTATTATGCTCAAAGTCAAGCGTGTAATGGATCTTATAATTACGATTTTACCCTCTGTTCTCCGACAAACCCAGTACAGCCCAATAAACCTACAAGCCCAAAACTAAGGTCCAATCGCAATGCATTGTCCAAAGCTCTTTGTGAAACCCAACATTTCAGCGAGGCAGAAAGAAGACTATCTCTATATTTTTGAGCTTGCGGCTCATTAATGTGCAACACCTTTATATAGTGAAAGAGTTGAAAATATCATATAAAACCATCATATTTGCCTCAATTTCCAATAGCTTTTTATTTGTTTTATCTATTTAGATTTTATATTCGATTGAAAACCAGGGGAAATAATTGAATTTGTATGTCAGAAAATTCGTTGTTAGTTTGTTTAACCGAACTTAACACTGTGTATGATGATGGGCCTAGAAATGCATTCTCAGGTAATATTTTTTTTCTGAAGCACATCGTACCGCGCAAGTTTACATAATTTCTGGATACTATATGTACTCGGTTTTTACCGTTTTCTAATATATGTTTTTGTGTTGGTTTTGAGTCATTTATTGAGTCAAAGTGTGTTTTTAGAGTCTTTTAGTCTTTTATCGAGTCTTTACATGTTTTAGGTTGATTTAGAGGAAAACAAGGCGTTTTGGTTGCAAAAGGTGAAACTAGAAATACGGAGTCATGCAGAAGCGTCTGAAGTTTGGCATTCGTTGAAAGTCTTTCCACCAATGGATCGAGCTGAAATTTTGACACAAAATAGAGCTGTGAATTAGCTTTCGTTTGCAAGTGATTTAAAGAAAATCCAACGGTGCGAGCAAAAGTTATGCCAGTTTTTGTGAAAACAGTCCAGTATGGCGAGCAGAAGAAGCATGTGCAGAACGGAGAAACACGAGCAGATTCGATCGATCAATCTCCAAAAGGATCGATCGATCCTTTTCTTCAAGAATTCCAGAAACAATTTCGATTGATCGAAATAAGGATCGATCGATCCGACCCCTGACGAAAAAAGGCAATTTCAGACTTCCTATTTTGTCTTGGAATCATCCCAACTCGACCTAATTCGACCCAAGACCTATTTATATTTATTTTTAAGCCACTTTTGAGGCTACGCTTTATTTTCATTGAGACTTTTGGAGTTTTTCTTTTGGAGACTTTTGGGAGACGAATCTCTGACTCTGCAAACCTTGAGAAGATTTCTGAACCCCCGTTTATTTATTTTATTGGATTATGATTTCTTCTTCATGTCTTTGCTTGTCTACTTTGATTATGTCTGAGTAGATCCATAGTTAGGTTTTAGGGTTTCAAGGGAATTTCATGAATCGTTGAATCATATTGGTTAGAATAGGGATCTATCTTCTTCTTCATCTATCGTTGTTTTTAGTGCTGAAACTTGATTATCTACCTAGTTTCTGATCTTAGGTTGTTTAACGCATCAAAAGTGTTTGTTTAAAAACCTGAAAGAACATATATGAGCAAAACGTTCTTAACCAACGAAAGCTTATGTTAAGACGTTTTGTGAACATATCAAACTCGATCTTAAAGCATGTTTAGTTTCCTGAATTCAAACGACAGTTTAAAATCCTAGGTTATTAAGCATAGTAATTAATACTACGACAGTAGGTTGATTATAAAACAATGATTTGAGTTCTAGAACGTGCTTAATGATTTTCCTGTTTAATTTTCTGATTTGTGATTCTTGATTTCCTACGAATTACCCAAAAACCTAGCATTTCCCTCAATCAAACTTACATCGTTTTATTTGCATTCTTAGTTTTAGTTCATTCATAAAACCACAAATTATTGCATTCGTCTCCTGCATTTTTGTAGTGATTCACTTGGTCCTTGTGAATTCGATCCCTAAATTACTACAATTTTTGCTATGCATTTGCAGTAGTTTATTACATGGTTAAAACTCTATGTATCACTATAATATTTGAAATGGATCGGATCACGTATCATATCTTCGATTTCAAATATTTGTTTTCACCCTTTAATTGGTTACCACCCAAAGTCTCCAACATTTTTGAATTCTTGTATTTATTTGGTTCACTATTGATCACGTCTGACTTATACAAGACCTAACAATTATAATAAATGAAGGTTATATCACAAAATTCATGTGTTTCCTTTTTGATGGGGGTCACATGAAAAAAATTATTCTAATTTTATGGAACACTAATTAGAAGTAAAATGTTTATATTATATTGTATTTCTATTTCTTTCCAAACTAAAACTTTTCAGTCCCACTATCCGACACTGCAAAGATACTCCACTGATATAGAAATTACGAGCCATTAAAATTATAGACTTTATAGTAACAAAGTAGGGATCCTATATCGTTTAGTCATCATTAGCTAACCCAAAGTCTACAGCAACCTTACAAATATATATACTCAAAGTGAAATTATAACCAATCTTTTGTTAATTAAAATATAAAGGATAATGTTGGCAACCGGAAAGTGCTTCTCGATCAGTGATTAAATTCACTAAATTTGCGTATTATCCGGTGTGCATAGCATATGAACTCACCAACCGCTGATTATGTGTTTACTTGTTACTTTTTTTTTAACTTTTAGTTTCATTTAGAAGAATATATATTACTACTTTCAAAATTAACGTCAATTCATATTAAAACTATGATATACCACAATTAGATTTTAAATATTGTTGACTCAATTGAATTAAATCCACATATACCTATTAATTTATTTATTCTTAGTTTTAACATAAAGCTCACGGATTGGCATGCAACTTGCATGGGTAGATTTGTGTCCCACTGTAATATTACCCTAGATTATAAAAATAATCTTAATGTATGTAAATTCTCTTTTTTTCTGTCGACGTATGTAAATTCTTTTTATAAGAATTGATTTAACTACTAATTTAACCGAAGTGTATATGGTTGTTTAAGAGTTTTTTTATCAAGCAATCTTAATCTATGATGCTTAACCCAAAGTAATCTATGATCTATGATTTATTAGGAAATGATTCAAATTTCAAAATATCGTGTATATATATAGTGTTAACAAAACCACATAAAATAATTTGATTATTTGCATAGTGATTTGAAAACTTTCTTCTGGTTCCCCAGTAAACAAATCGACCATAACACGATTATGAGGTTCGTCGATAAAAATAAAATAATGGAAAATGAAACCCACAAAAGTGGATGTGATTATAAAATAGTATTAGAACTAAGCACGGTTCGCAGATCTCGAATCCTAATTAACAGACTAGCTAAAAATGTAAAAATGAACTCAATACGCGATCAAGAACACCGCTGTTTTCATGTGTCAAGATGTTCCAACAAACAAATTCAAAGTCACGTATTAGGTTTTCACTTACTCTTTAGTTATGAGATATTTAAGTGGCCTTTTTCAAACACCACCAAACATTCCTTATTTTAGACATATGTTGGTGAAAGTGGTATATAGAATAGAGATATATTACCACTGAAATATCTAGACATACCAAACTTTTCAAAACTAGATTAATTAACTTTGAGCTTAATTTTTAAACAACTTTGGTGTTTAATGGCTTAAGAAAAGAGAAAAATGGATTGGAAAGATAGGGTACGAGAAAAATTATAACACAATGCAAAATGAATTACCAAGACAGTTATGAAGCAACACAAACGTATTAGAGTTAGATCTACAAAGACTCAAGAACATAAATCCATGAGATAAGCTTATGAATTGAAATAAGAAAATTCTACATGGAGAAGAAAGTGACGGTCTATCGTTTATATAATCCTAGAATATATCAGACCCGTTAGATAAGCATCCATTTAGCACAAATATTTTGACGGTCTATATATGGGAAAAAAAAAGAATTTTTGAAATCAATCAAGATAAAATAGAGTACCGATTTTTTAGATCAACCAAGATGGATCAACAAATGAGATATACACATTTTCTCTCGTACGTACAGAACTTAAACCGCATCCTCTTCCAATAAGCAAGTTGCAAATAAATTATAAAAAGGTAAATATCATTCATCTCTTAAAATTATATAAGATATTGTTAAGGCTTGCTTGAGAAGGTGTCAAATTGGAAAATGCTAAAAGGGTTCTCTTACTTTGTTTTTTTTCCTTACAGTAGGACCCATTTTCTTTCATTTGAACATATCATCATAGTCCACAACCCATCGACTGCCTAAACCTTAAAAATGCATTATTTTATTTAGAAAAAAAGAAAGAAGAAGAAATTGTAATAACTAATCATGACAAATTTTTGTGCAAATTATTAAGCACTCATTTGCTCAGAAATGCCTGAATATTTACAATATCTAGGCCTAATTTTAGGTTTGATAATGTGAACTTTTATATCTCCAGCTCATTGACACTTCTTCAGAACTTTGATAACGTAATAATGATCTCGTTATTGTATAAAAAATAGCGATAAATAATATTTTGATGATAATATACTATAATACTCGAATCCGAACAAGTAATTTCATGGGAAAGTGATAAGAAACGAAAAAGTTACATTTTCAACTTTACGTGAGGGTTTGGTAAGAGTCAACAAAATTAAACTATTTAACACATCCAGTCAGGTAAAAGTGTCATCATTATTCATCTGTTAAAAGATTTTTACTTGATTCTTGATTTCTTGGAAAACATCAATTTCCATATATTTGATTTTGGTAGATCAACCCACAAAAATAAAGACATCGTTCGCCCTATTTCGTAAGAACAAAACTTTCAGATTAAATTCAATTTGTTAGGTAATTGCCTTTTTAGTTTCGAAACAATTTATTCTTACTGAATTTTGAATTTACAGTACAATATTGACAAATTTATATTTTTCTAGAAAATAGATTTATTAAAAATTCTAAGAATTTAAATATTCTTTTTCTTTATTTATCAATAAAACGAATACTTTAGTCTTTAGTTCTCCATGTACTTCAAAAATTATAATAAAACTCGTTCTTGAGTTATATATACCTTTTTGTTATTTATAATAAAATTCATTCTTTGAAGAATAAAACAATGTCGTTTAGTTTAAGTTGCAATAAGTTTAAAAGTTTCAGATTTGAATAAGTCCTCCTGATTTGTAGGAGTTGAACGAGTTTGTTTAGATGTTAGTTGTAATTGATTTGGTCAAGTAGAAGTAGCTTGTAAGGGTCTATATAAGATCTGCTTTCATTTGGTATTAATCAGAGAGAACAATTCAGTCTTACGATCTCTTTCTCTTGCTTCTGAATCAGTTTACAAAACAACAAGTGGTATCAAAGCTTGTCACGAGCCTGGTACAAGAGAGAGAATCATGAGTGAAAAGGATTCGATGATAATTCCAAAATTCGATGGAGATTATGAGCATTGGGCTATGCTCATGGAGAACCTGCTGAGATCCAAGTAGTGGTGGGATCTCATTGAAACAGGAATCACACGGCAAGAGAAGAATGTGATCCTGACCGGAGCACAGAGAACGAAACGTGCTGAGAAGATCGTTAAAGATCACAAGGTGAAGAATTACTTGTTTGCCTCCATAGACAAGACAATCCTCAAAACGATCCTGAAGAAGGACACGTCAAAGGATTTATGGGAGTCTATGAAGAGAAAGTACCAAGGTAATACACGTGTGTAGAGTGCACAATTGCAGAGGCTGAGAAGAAGCTTTGAAGTATTGGAGATGGAGATAGGAGAGACAATCACCGATTACTTCTCAAGAGTGATGAAAGTTACCAATGATATGCGTAACTTGGGAGAAGACATGCCAGATTCGAAGGTGGTTGAAAAAATTCTGAGAACTTTGATGGAGAAGTTCACATATGTCGTATGTGCCATTGAGGAGTCAAACGACATCAAAGAACTGATTGTTGATGGGCTGCAGAGCTCCTTGATAGTTCATGAACAGAATATGAGCAGACATGAAGGAGAGGAACATGTTATGAAGGTAGAAGGACAATGGAAACCTGATGGTGGACGAGGCCGTGGTAGATACCCAACGCGAGGAAGAGGAAGAGGGGGATACCAAGGTCGTGGACGTGGGAGCACGAGCTACAACAAGGAACTGGTGGAGTGTTTCAAATGCCACAAGAAGGGACACTACAAATATTAGTGTCCAGAATGGGAAAAAGAAGCAAATTATGCAGAAATGGAGGAAGACATGTTATTGATGCATAATCAAAGGAGAAGAAGAACATATTTGGTTTTTGGACTCGGGCTGTAGCAACCATATGTGAGGAAACAAACAATGGTTCATTGAACTTGACAACAACTTTTGTCAAAACGTGAAGCTTGGTGATGATAGGAGAATGCTGGTAGAAGGCAAAGGCAACATGCGGTTGGAAATCAATGGAGTAATCTCGGTAATCACCTTTGTTTACTACGTTCCAGGGCTGAAAAACAGTTTGTTCAGTGTGGGGCAATTACAACAGAAAGGACCGAGGATTATCATCGAAGATGATGTGTGTGAAGTCTGGAACAAACGGCAAAAAAGATTGATCATGCACTCTGCTATGTCAAAGAACCGAATGTTTATCATATGGGCAAGTGTGAGAAGCACGAAGGAGGCTGCAAAGACCAAGTGTTTACTAGCAACGAAGAAACCTGACCAACTTTGGCATAAGTGATTTGGGCATCTCAGTCATAGGGGATTGAAGTCACTGGTAGAGAAGAAGATGGTGAATGGTTTACCAAATTTTAAGCCAAGAAGAAGCTGAAGCAACTCTATGCAAAATCTGTATGAAAGGGAAGCAGAATCGAGAAAGTATTCCCAGGAAAAGCCTGGGGAAATCAACCCGTGGGCTGCAGCTGGTTCACAGTGACATATGCGGACCAATCACTCCAACATCAGAAAGTGGTAAGAAGTATATTATCAACTTTATTGATGTCTACAGTCGGAAGTGTTGGACCTACTTTCTTTTAGAGAAGTCGGATGCTCTCAATACATTCAAAGAATTTCGAGCAGCAGCTGAAAGGGAGCTAAGACAGGCCTTGGTATGCTTGAGAACTGATCGAGGTGGAGAGTACAACTCCAAGGCTTTTGATGACTACTGTAAGGAAAATGGAATAAAGAGGCAACTTACTGCAGCCTACCCACCACAACAAAATGGCATTGCAGAGAGGAAGAACCGAAGTGTCATGAATATGACAAGATGCATGTTACTGGAGATGTCAGTACCTCGGAAATTATGGCCATAAGTTGTTCAGTATTCGGTATATGTCTTAAATCGGAGTCCATCAGCTGCTTTGGGTGATGTGACACCTCAAGAGAAATGGAGTAATCACAAACCAACGGTGGAACATCTCAGAATCTTTGGATGTATCGCATATGCCTTGGTCCCATACGAAAAAAGAATCAAACTTGATGAAAAGAACACCAAATGTGTGATGTTTGGATTGAGTAAGGAGTCGAAAACTTATCGCCTTTACAACCCTGAGACGAAGAAGATAGTGATAAGCAGAGATGTGCATTTTGATGAAAGTAGATGATGAGATTGGGATGGAAATATTCAAGGAAATGAACTGGTCTGGAATGATACGGAGATAAAGACTGAAGAAAAAAGGGATGCTGATGAGAATTCTAGTCATTTATCGGAAGAAAATGCTGCTGAGGAAGCAAACGGAGATGGAGAAAATGCTGACGAATAGGTGGAGTAGCAAACAAATCCTCATTAGACCGTTGTACGAGAAGGATCAGGGAGACATAGACAAGCCCTTGTATGGATGAAAGATTATGTTGCAGGAAATGCTGGTTTTATCATCTCAGAAGATGGAGAGGACATAATCGCAATGTTTATTGCATCTGAGGACCCTAATTTCTTTGAGGAAGCAATACAAGAAGATGTCTGGAGAAAATTTATGGAAGCAAAATCTCATCCATAGAAGAAAACAATACGTGGGAGCTTATGGACTTGCCAGAAGAAGCCAAAGTGATCGGAGTAAAATGGATCTTTAAGACCAAGTTCAACGAGAAAGGAGAAATTGACAAATACAAAGCGAGATTGGTCGCAAAAGGCTATCACTAGAAACAAGGGGGATTTCTACGAAGTTTTCACTCTAGTAGCAAAATGGGACACCATTAGATCAATACTTGCTTTGGCAGCTGAAACGGAATGGAAAGTATACCAGCTTAATGTCAAAAGTGCGTTCCTGCACGGAGAATTAGAAGAAGATGTTTATGTCGAGCAACCTCAGGGATTTGAAGTAAGAGATGAAGCAGACAAGGTGTATAAGCTGAATAAAGCTTTATATGGGTTGAAACAGCCTCCGAGGGCGTGGTACAACCGCATTGAAGGATACTTCTTAAGGGAAGGCTTTGAAAAGTGCTTATATGAGCACACTCTGTTCGTGAAGAAGAAGAACGAGGATGTCTTGCTGGTAAGTCTCTATGTCGATGATCTGATTTACACCGGCAGTTCAAACTCTATGCTTGCAGAATTCAAAAGCTCAATGATGAAAGAATTCTCGATGATTGATTTGGGAAAGATGAAGTTCTTCTTGGGGGTTGAGGTTATTCAGGATGAACAAGGAATATTCATCTCACAACAAAAGTATGCAGAAGAAATGCTGAAAAAAATATGGCATGGAGGAGTGTAGTTCAGTGAAGAATCCAATAGTTCCAGGTCACAAACTATCAAAGGTGGGTGCAGGAGAAGCAGTGGATTCAACGATGTTTAAGCAAATCGTTGGTAGCTTAACTGCCACGAGACCAGATTTAATTTATTCTGTAAATATGGTCAGTAGGTACATGGAGAATCCAAGTGAACAACACATGCTAGCTACGAAAAGGATTCTGAGGTATGTACAAGGCACGACTGCATATGGTATTCGTTATAAGCCCGAAGGAAAGCAAAAGCTGGTTGGGTATGTTGATAGCGATTATGCAGGAGATGTTGATGATAGAAAAAGCACTTCTGGGTACGTGTTTATGCTAGGAGGAGGAGCAGTCTCATGGGCTTCGAAGAAGCAACCGATAGTAACTATGTCCATAACAGAAGCAGAGTTCGTTGCTGCTGCATATGGAGCTTGTTAAGCGGTTTGGCTAAGGAATGTGCTGGAAGAAATTGGGTCAGGCCAAAGAGAAGGTACAACTCTGTATTGTGATAACAGCTCCACTATCAAACTGTCAAAGAATCTGGTGCTACATGGAAGAAGCAAGCACATACATGTGAGGTATCACTTTCTGTGTGAGTTGGTGAATGATGGGATCATACAACTTGATTATTGTTCAACACAAGATCAATTCTCTGACATTATGACTAAGGCAGTGAAGCTCGAAGTTTTTGAAAAGCTCGGAGGTAGAATGGGAATGTGCACAAATGAAGAGTAAACTGAAAGGAAGCGTTTTCAATTTAAGAGAAGGAATGAAGAATAAAACAGTGTCGTTTAGTTTAAGTTGCAATAAATTTGAAAGTTTCAGATTTGAATAAATTTTCTTGATTTATAGAAATTGAACGAATTTGTTTAGCTGTTAGTTACGATTGATTTGGTCAAGTAGTAGTAGCTTGTAAGAGTCTTTCTCTTGTTTCTGAATCAGTTACAAAACAACATTCTTGATTCTTGAGTTATATATATTACAAATCCCATATATACTTCAAAAATTAAAATTTTCAGAATTTCTCGAGCGAAAATATCCCAGTTTTATATTAATTTATAAAACAGTGTCGACCGTCGAAGTAATCTATACGAAACTTGGGAGCCCGAGACATCCAAGTTTGTAAAAAAACAGTTCATGATTTTCTTTTCCACAAAGAATATAAATTTAATAATCTCAGACTCTCTCGATAAGATTTTAACTCTTTCGATAAAGCAATCAAAATAAACTTTTCTGAATAAAACAATATATGACCAATGGCTCCCTACCCGTATTACACTTTTTGCATATGCGAACAACTTTGAAAGAAAAATACAATTACATGACCCCAAAAAAATAGTTTACTATATCTCTCCTTTCTTTATTTTTCTACCTGACAAAGAAATTTAATTAAAGTAAAGACATAGAAAAAGAAAAGGTAACCAAATATTAAAATTCATAAAGACAGACACGGTTCAAATAAAATTTGTATAATGCAGCTGTTATCATTACACTAATTAAATAATGTTTTTTGTTTAATTGTAAATGTATTTTTTAAGTAATCGACTCGCTTTTCTTGATGGTTAGATCAATCTTCAGTATCTGTATTTGTCAGATATTTGCTCCAATTGCCAAACACGGTAGATTTACGAGAAACTAATTAAACTATATTCCTTTATAGTTTACGAGTTTAATCATTTCAATTTTAAAAGGGACTATTAAAGTAACAACTTGTTAAATTTTGATATCATCTGTAATCAAGAATTCATTAGTTGTGGAAGAAAATTCAATTTTTTGGGCTATAATTTGTATTTTGGTTTTTTTTTTGTTTTTACTCATGAACTATCTATTGGAATTCATTTTAATTACGTTATCACAAAATAAAAATAAAACTTATAACTTTGCATAACACCATATTTTTCCAAATATCCAACATTTATCAGAATAACACTAAATTTTAGATCTCCTAAATATAATGTTCAAATATCATATCTCATAACACAAAATTTAGTTGATAACTTATACTAATTACTATTGATAACACTGAATCATGCATGTTTATATTCATATTCAATTAAAATCGATAATTGAATAAATATATACTAGTTGCAAGAAATCTAAGTCAGATTCTTTTTGATAAAATCCAAAACATTTTCCTTTTATTGATAAAATCATTGCTATCAAACTGTAGTTACTAATGCTATAACAATAAGAGACTACATGGACTTTTATTTTTAGATAGTTCGAAACTGCAATAATATCCTGAATATTAACATAGGCTTGGTTTTTTTAATACTATTAATTAATATGTCTGCAATAATATTTATAATGGTGGGAGACTCAAACTAGAAGAGTCCTTTTAATAAAATCCAGAATGTTATTAACGGTTGAGATAATAACTATTGGACCCATCGACTTCTTTTTAGTTCCTATCTTGAAATAAATTGATGACTAAAACTCCTATAGCGGAATAAATATAATGTTTCCGTTATATAAAGACCATCATCAGTTTCTCATTAATCCCACTTTTATCTTCTCTAAATCCCATCCCTCTCTTTCTCTATCACATATGCAAACACACGATATGGAGGTTTGTTCAACAGTCACCACGAAGAAGCTCTCAAGCCTGGCGAAGCTAATCCTCTTTACCATCCAGAAGGTCTCAGACGCGTCACGTCACAAACTCCTCACAACCCTCGATCCGCAACTACTGGCGAAACGTGGCAAGATCCTACGCAAGTCTATAAACGACGCCGTATCAACTTCCCACTCACGCATCACGTGCCGTCCCTCCGACCACCACGACGTCCGATCCTCCTTCATCTCCCCTGTCCCGATCCAGCTGGAGTACGAGTTCAGCTGCAGCAGCACCCCACCGAGACGTTCCTACGCCTCAGCAACCACCAGATGCCACGTCAGCAACGGACGACGTAGCGGGTCCCGCAAACCGCTCATCGACAAGCGCCAACGCCACGCGTATATCCGATACAACACACTCCCTAAGGTTCGAGATTCCGTCTGGGACCGACACGTGGCGGCGGCCGTGTTTCCTGACGTAGCTAGTAGCAGCGCGGGAACCATGGATAGCTGCCACGTGGACAGAGCCGCGGAGGAGTTTATACAGAGGTTCCATAGACAGCTGAGGTTGCAGAGGTGGATGACGGCTCAGGAGGTCTAAAAACATTTAATTCAGCGTCACTTTGGTTACACCAAAATATCATATCAACGAAACAAATATTATATAATAGGTAACTTTCGTAGTCTTGTTGACTTTCTAATTTCTTCTTCTTGTAGTAGTATATATATTTTCCTAGTTTTCCGTTTTTTTTTCTTTCTTTTTCTTTTTGTGTAATCCATGATCGTGTTTCGGATCTGCGTGGACGAAATTGTAGGAAATTCGATATTCGAAATAGCTTTTCCTACTTTTTATGGTATGAAAGATTACTTGCAGACTTGCAGTTGCATCTAATGACTGACTACTAACGTTAAAACAATGGCTATCTACGTTAGAATTACTGCCTTAAAAGTTAAAACACATGATGTAATAATTATGCGTTTTTTGGCGATCTAATGTAAACGTGCGTACGTTTGTATAGATACTATTTATATATATTGTTTTTTATATAAATGGTCCTTATAGAGGTATAGCTGGTAGCCTAGTACCATGCATTGGGGGAATTAATTAAAATATCCATATATTATGATATTTTATTTGTCGTTTAATATGCTTTGGCTGTTTTAAGCATAGACATAACACGACAAATTAAATCTGAAACCCTAAATTGCCTAATGCTGTTAAAAACACATATCCATCGTTATAAACCACTTATCTTATAATTTATACTTCGATAGAATTGAAAAAAACAGCAAAGCTAAACCAATCGTAACTGGATTGGCAGTTGAACAAGTAAAAAGTTACTGTAAAAGCTTTCTCCAAAATTTTCGGCAAAGACGAAGTATGACATTTCTCCACCAAATCCCACTAAAAATCTAGAGGGTTGGATCTTAGAAGTATTTTGTTTTATCATATATAGTATTCCCGGTATATAAAAGAGAAGACAGATAAAGGAAAACAATCAAGATAAAACAAAATACAGACACTGATGCCATTTATGTAAGAATGAATGATTGTTTCTGATTTTTGTTTTGTTAATTACAACCACTGCGTATTCTCTTTACACAAACTTAAGGTAATTAACAAAACAAAAAAAAACATATATATATTTTTTTCCCCCTTCAAATACGCAGTGGTATATAATGGGAATTATATCCAAATAAAAATAACATTTTCATTTGGTTGGGTACTGGTCATTTCCAATCAAATGTTGTTTTGCACATAATGAGGCTTTTCTAAGGTTATAATATCTTTCGAAATGTATAGAGAATATTTTGAAATACAATCTTAGTTATGTGATAATTTGCCATGTTCGATGGTTGACAAATTTTCCATGCTGAAAAGATAGATATTTATAAATACAGGAAACTAAATATGAAATGTAAATCCCAATATTTTCGAGTCAGTCAGTATTGAAATATTGAAAGGTTTACTGTTTCTTCCCACCCTTCAAATCTTTGGCATGTGGTATTCTTGATAAGTCCCCACAAAATGTGTTTTGCCTTTATAGAAATTCGAAGCATCCATGTTTCCAATATCGTGATGGTCTTCACTTTTTCAACATTTGTGTGATGAAGCAAAGAATTGACGAGACTGAAATTCCATTGACAAGCTTTCTTTTCATTGTTCAACCACCAATTATTCCAATATCTCGATCGATTTTCAATCTTTAAAAATCAAAACCTTGTTCTTGAGGCAAAGGCAGCATTATCAATGATAACTTCCACCAAAATGGGATAATACGAGTCTTTAAAGTTCTTGAATACACGCTAATCATTCTGTATAAGATCAGAAACCTCTTCTTTTTTTAACTTTTAATGCCTTTCATTGTACCACTCACCTAATCATAGAGAAACCAAGGGTAAACAGCAGAGCCCCAACAAAGAGACGAGAAGGCATATATTCTTAATTTCTTATATACATAAACCGGAAAATAAAAAACAAAGATTCAAGTCAAACCCCCAAGAGGAAGAGGACCAGACATCTAAAGTGTACAAAGAAGTGTCTGAAGCAGCCAAATAATGATTAAAAAAAAAAAAAACATTCTCCACATTATAAATCACTTCCTTTCTCCATATGACGTCATGAGTGATGATCATTGTCCCACCTCGTGACGCATATTGAGCTTTAATCTTCCAAGCTCACTCGAAATACCACCAACAAAACAAATCCATCCAACGTTCCTGCTTATCTCTTCACTTTTCGTTTCCTTTTTTTTTGTTTTGGACTTTTCAAATGTCATTTTTTACTCTTTTTTTTTTGTTTTTTTGTAGTTTCCATATAAAAATTCACTTACCAAAGGTTTTGGACTCTGTCGTTTGTCCACCGCAACATTTTGAGTTGATCTTCCTGTTTTCTTGATGAGTCTGGTTATCACGTCAATAGCCTAGAGGACGTTCACACAGTGGACTTTAAGCTTAACCTGCTGCTGCTATAAAAGCACCAAGAAACCAAAAAAAAAAAACAGTAACATAAAGAAATCATTATTTTGCCTTATCTGTGACTTCTGCAAAGATTCTGACCTAGCTCTGTCTTCTGTCTTCTCCATCCCGCTGACCAAAGAGTTTGACTAAGACATACAAGATTACGAGCAACAACATATGTTAGTTTGGTGTATTCCTCACAAAACTTAAGTAAAGAGAGAGAAATCTATTTTTAAGCGGAGTTGCTTGATATACACAACAAAAGCATTGCAGTGCAGGACCTGCCAACCATTATATGCACTAAGTTAGGCGGTATGCAGAAACAACACAAGGCAAGTGAAACACAGCAGAATCATTGACAACTACCATCAAAATTCAAACTTAGCTCCATCCTATGTTTCTTGACTATAGTATGAGATCCCTCTTAAAATCCCATGTAGTGGAGCTTTGATGCTCACATACTACTGGAAGTTGATTTTTAAAACCAGCTAAAAAATGTGAGAATCTTTCAAAAACAACTACTTTGAGGTAGCTTAAGAACCTGAAGGTCTTCAGGCATGCCACTTTGAGAGTACAAGTTTTCCTTTCCCACAAAAGGATCTGAATTTGCAGCAGGAAACCCGAAACCCTGTAAAAGCCCATCATTACTATTCCCGGTCCGTTGCCAATTTTCTGGTAACACACCCACACCCTCAAAGATACAAAAAAAAACTCACCTCATAATCACGGTTCTGCCCGCAAGATCTGCTCAGCTGAACACTATCGGCAATTTCTCCAGTTGTCCTCGTCCCACTAAATGAGTTTGATTCCCTCTCAACTTCATTGACAACACTGATCGATACAGACCTCAAATCACGATCTAAGTTTTCTTCCTGCCCACTTTCACATGCTACCACATCACTAGAATCAGGTGTCACACACTTTCCCAAAACCTCAGCCAGATCTTGAACAAGAGCCATACTATCTACTTCCAGAGCTTGCTCGCTGCCAGAGTTACACTCATCTCGAGCAAAGTTTGTGAGTTCAATACTCTCAGTGTTCAAAATTTCAGCCTCAATTTCCTCACCAGGTGGCCTTCTAAGGTTACAAACAGGAGGGGTCCAACCAGTAGTGATAGCACTACTTTCAGGAGAAACAATGTCTTGACTCTGTGGACTAAGAGATGCGCGCTTCTCAGGTTTCTCTGGCCTCGCATCCATCATTTCATTATCGTTCTTTCTCTTGGCATGCCTCTCCACCACAGAGCTGGAATGGGAAACAGTGCCATCTTCACCAGATTTTCCACCCTGTTGATTTTGGTGCCTGGACGGCCGAGGCCTTCTGTATCCATTTGGGAAAACAAAAGGTGGAAGCTGTCGTCTACGAACATGAGAAACAAACACATCCATCCCAGGTTTCCAGAACATATACATGTTAACTTCTTGTCTGAACTCATCGACCGTACCACGTATATCAAACTGTTGACATTCTTGACCACCAACTCCCTCTGCCCTCTGCAAGCCCATGAAAAAGGCACAATGCAGAAACTGCCTAGACGTGTCTACATACTCATTTGGTTGGGGATGGCACATTAACATGCCATTTGTGTCTCTTTCTATCTGTATTGTTGAATTAGAAGAAACAAGTTCGAGAACCATTCAATATTTTATTTTTACTACCAAAATAAATATGGACAAACACTGAAGATTCGGCAGGTTTACTGCTGTAAAATCAAATGAAGAAAGGACGGTATCTACCTTTAAGGTCAGCTGTCTGAACCGTGACTCCACCCAACCCTTCCAAGCCAATAAATCCTCTGCATCTGCTGCTACTATATCAACCTGCAGGTAGTTTTTATATGCCTCGAAGAACATATATTGTTCAAATAAAGAGCTCCAGTGTTGTTTATTTAATTCAATCTCCTGCATTGAAAATTATGCTTGAGAATAGCATCCTGAATAAATGTTTGAGGAAACAAGACACAAGATTTATCTTACTTGCAAGCTATTGTTACCAAACTGGAACTGCTCTGTCATAACGCGAAGAGTGCTTTGAGAGACATTGTAACTAGAATTCATGCATGGGTAAGCTGGAGTTATTATTGGCATAAGGTGATAACGGTCACGATGATTTTTCCGAGGGTCCCAGACAGGAAATCCAAGCTCATCCTCTTCTATTGCACAAAGCATGACTGGGTTCGGCCACCGCCACTGAGTATATACTCTGAAAAACCGAGAAACCAGCATACTAGGAATTGCATTTGGATAGAGCTGGCAAACACGAGCAACCAAAAGCGCCCAGTTTACACCGCCCAGAAATCCAGTGACCTGCCCAAAGTGAGAATGACGACGAGAGCTTAAATATGAAAATTGTCAATAAATATGGATTTCAGAAGGTATTATCTTACATTTGAATAGACCCCACGCCTCTTAGCCCAGTACTTCAGGCATCTTAATGTTGTTCGGAAGTGCTACAATTGCACATAAGATCAGAGAAGGCAACAATAGTTCCTTAATATGTTAACATAGTGACTAGCATTTTGCAAGTATACCTCAAAATTTGGAACGAGTTTAAGAATCTGATCAGCAACTCTACAACCATTAAGACTCCGAACGGTTGGCTCATCAACATCACACAGCACAGAAGAGTTGGAGATATCTAGATCCTGTTGATAAATCAAGTCCATGAAGAGATCTGAATCAGCAAACAGTTACAAACTATTGTGACAGCTCATGGGCTCAGTTTTCAATCAAGACTTCTGTACTAAAAACAGCCAGCAAACTCCTCAGCTCTCTATCAAATCAAAAACTTCTAAGACAAAATTCTTTAATCTATCAGCCCTTGGACGAAGAGTAGTACACTATCTGTTCCCATCAACATGCAAACACTTACAAATTTAACATATTATGTACAAGGAAACATAAAGTTATCACATATCACCCCTAGGGCTTCAGCATAAACGGAAATAGATAGATGCATTAGATTCACAGATAAAATTACCTGTGGCACAACTAAAAGTGATATGCTAGCATAGAGCAGATCGATCAGTATTCCTTGAAACTTAAATTTCATGACCGGAACGTGGGCGTCAGGAACAGGTTGAAGTTCAGTCACTTCTTCCATCTCAGCCAATATATCATGCAAGATGATGAAGAAATCCTCCTGTACAAATCGGTGTTAAGAACTCAAGAAAACCAGAATTTTGCATCAAAAAGAGGTAAATAGCAAGAGTCACCTCCCGGTTAACATAAGATGGCCCAACACACAAAGTATCAATGTCAGCCCCAGGCCCATGTACCTGCAAGTCAACAAATTTGTATTTTTTTCAGCCTCCGAGATTAGGATTGCATTGCAGAGGAAAAACAGAGCTAACTCTCAAGGCTAATTTTCGGATGTTCAAAAGGCTCAATACCACAAAGTGATCCTAGTAATCCATAATCATACGTCCAGAGATATTATATGCAATTTAGCTTCAAGATAACGGCAAGGCAATGGTAAACACGAAGCACTTACTCCAAGTCGGTAAGATCCAAAGGTGAAAATGACAGCATTTGAATCCTCCACCATTTGATCCGAATAGCCCCTTTGCTGGGTTAACTGCTTCACCCAGTGCTTTACAATCTAAACGAAAAAAGTATGAAGAAAAATATTAGATGAAAGAGTTGCCATTTCAAAAAAATCACAGCGAACGGAATACAAGACAACCAGACCAAACACGAGTAAGAACCAATACAGTGAAAGATGAACGACAATACAAAAAATACATAGTTTTTTGTTCAAAAGCCGTTGTACAATTGTCGATTGGCAAAAAACCTAATACGCAGAACCATCAACTAACTAAGAAGACGTTCCTCTATGTAAATACAGAAAAACAATCAACACAGACACGCTCACCTGATCAATACGCCCCAGAACTTCCTCTCTCCGCATGGTATCCTCCTTGATCTCGTAGAGTCCCTCGTCAACCAAAAACTATTAACATACAAAAAAAAAAAAAATCAGCCAAAAACGTAAGCATCGAATCATATCAACAGTCAAAACTAAGCTTACCTTCTCCAGCTCCACATTACGCTTAAAATCCGCCGACGAAGGCCCAGCAAGGGAGAGAGGCTTCGTAATTCCATAGCTTTTAGGGGAATTCACCGGCGGCAACGAGCCATCTACACGTTGAGTACCCACCATCATAACAAATTAAAAATCCTAAGCGATCCAAGCCGCAGAGCAGCAGGAAACCATATATAACCGCTCGGTTCACGCTAATTCGAGGGAGATCGGATCAGACGCCCTGAACAAGATAAATTCGGGACCTCGACAGGAAAAGAGCGAGCCGTGACGGGAATTGCAGAAGGAGGGGAACCAAAAAAGGAAATCAAAAGCATAAACTTTATTAAGAACAAGAGAAAAAAACTGGAAGGGGGGAAGCGGAAACCCTAAATCGATGAAAGGGGAAAGCGACTAGGATGTCAAAAAAAAGTCAAAGACGAAGGAGAATCTGAGAGAGGTTAAATCGATGGACTAGAGGTACAGAGAGAAGAGAGAGGGATCGAGAAGAAGGGGGCACGAGGGAGATGGAGGTTTAGAGAGAGAGAGAGGAAAGGGCTGTGTTTCGGGAAGATATTAGGTACACGGCGATTCGATTTAATCATTTAAATTTATGATTTATTTACTCAATGATTTTGGCTAATTAATGTGAATGATTTAACGGAGGAAGCACAGAATTCTCCGTAAAAAATAAACGAATACTCCCTCCATATTACAAAGGTTGATTTATATTAAGAAAAAACTTTAATTAATCATTTTTTTTAATTAGTTTAATGCACAGTTTGGTTTCCAATATTGATATTAACACCACTTTCTTTTTTTTAATTAATGTAGTCTTAAAAACTTAAGAAGAAAAAAAGATTTAGAAGAAACACAAAAAAATCTGAAATTTGACTTTTCACCTCCTCTCCCTAAATGCTGCAATTAATTAGTGTTGTAAAAAGAAATTTAATTAATTAACCAAGTGACATTGTAAACAAAAGTGCATTAATTAATGCAGAACATTAACCTTTCTCGTACAAAAATATCAATATTTCTGATACGGAGGGAGTAGATAATTTGGAGAGAAAAAAAACTTATAAAATAAACTAACTGTTATGAATAATTAATATAGATGTTCATTATAAGGTTTTCGAGAATATTCTCGCTTTACTTATTCTCCAAATTTAGTTTGTTCTCCAAGTCTTTGTAAACTTATATACTTTTTCTTTATTCACAAAACGTTATCAGCACGAAACCCTAGCCACTGAGTAAAACCCTAACCGAGCAAATAAAAGTTTTTGTCACCTCAAACACGGATCTTTGACGATATCCGATGTAGTCTCCGTCAAGCACAAAGTAGCTAAGTTTACTAATCATACTTTTTATCTACGTTATTTTATTGGTTGAGTTTTGAGTTTTGGTAAATCGTTTGTTTACTATAACGAATTGTTTCGATATAATGTTGAATCCATCTATGCTTGATAGTTATGATATTAAATTATTGATAGCTCATGAATATAAGAATAATCGATAGTTCATGTTATGATTAAAAAGAGTAACATAATTCATGAATCATATAATTAAATTAGTGCAAATAATTGGAAAATTCGATGTATGACAAGTGAATTAGATTCTGCATCATGTACTAATTATTATGTTATTGATTTTCAATATGGAATCATGCGGTAATTATTCGTTGTTAAATTTGAACAATATATTAGTTTAAATTATCAAACTCTAATTGATCGTTTATT
Source organism: Eutrema heterophyllum (assembly GCA_002933915.1). NCBI lineage: Eukaryota > Viridiplantae > Streptophyta > Magnoliopsida > Brassicales > Brassicaceae > Eutrema > Eutrema heterophyllum. Next base: position 248,863 of record PKMM01025773.1, on the reverse strand, counting down.
GTTTGATCGTTGCCCATGTCTGTGGTTTCTGATTTATGTTATTACCAATAAAGCTTTCTCGACTCACACGCATACATGTTGGTGGTAGTCATTAATTAATTAGAAATTGTCTATAAAGGAAAATTGAAGCATGGTAAGAGAATCGTTGGTTTGATCGCTTATTGCTTCTTTATTGATCATGCTTATTAGTTGGTTTGTTGGTTTGGTATTCAATGATTTAGTTTCGGTTCTTTGTGAGAATCTTATACCCATTCTTTATTGCTTAATTTCATGATTTTAATTTCATGATTATAATTGTTAAATTCTATTTGATGGATTATCGTCTGTGTGTTTAATATATAATAAAGATGTTGCTAACGGAATATACAATTATTATATAATCCATAGAACCGTTTGCTCTAGTACTTTAATTAAGAAAACTTGGAAGTGATTACTCTGTTTTAGTGATGTTTGTGTTGTTCATGAGTAGGAACCGTTTTAGCAGTGATGTACAATATTACACCGACAAGTATTTGAGGATTATTTTGCCGAAAATCTTTCTGGTAATGACTCCGGTAATTCTCAAGTTCTAACTAAAGGTTCGTTAAAATAGGGAAACTAATTTAACAATTGGAAAGAAGTTGATTATTTAACATATAAATATTGTTAAAGTTGTAACTTGACTTTGGGAAATTCTCATGAGCATTTGTGCACATGCAAAACGCATTTAAAGCGAATTATTTTGTGAATTTTGCTGGTTCGGTTTTCTTGGTATTTGTTGGTTTGTTATGGTGAACTATGCGGTTTAAGTAATCTTGCGGTATGTTGTGCATGTATATATTAGTCTTTAGATTAATCGTTACTTAATTATATTGATTTAAGTAAACCATGGATAATTGCAAGGCATTAGGGCTTGTAATAAGCCCTTAATATACATGCAGAGAACTATGATAAACTTAGTATAACGATATTTAAATAAAACCATGAATCTTTTTGAATTGAATCTTATTTGATCTTATTATTATTAAGAGTGCACAATGTCTTTGTTCATATTATATGTATTTTAATGATCATATTTATGTGCCATCACCTCTTTAATGATTTTAAGATCGAATGTTTGACCGTAAAGAATCCATAAGTTCTTTAAAACAATCTAAAAGAAAGATATGATCACTAGAATGTGATATTGTCTAAAGCTCTTGGTTAATATAAGATTACAAGACTTGGGGTTTGTAATCGGTTGCAGAGCAAAACAATGAGTTATAGATGACAAAATCATAAGTCACGTCCAATGAGCTTTGGTCCATTCTTTGAAGTGAATGTGTGACATCATATACTAGACCTCACCAATAACTTTGGCCGAGGAAATGGCTATATAAGTGGTCGTAGATGTGAACGTGGATATGGTCAAGGTCAAAGTCGAGGCCAAAGAGTACTTTCAAGAACTCAGATTCTTACCAGAAATGAGAAAATAAAGATGGTAACATACAAGAGATATTTCTCTCATGTGACGATAAAATAAGCTAGTGTGAGTACAAGATGAGGTAGTATAAAGATTATTGAATGCTCTAGAAGAGAGAAAAATTTGCCTATGGGAATGTAATTTGAAATCATTGATGCGTTATACTTTCCCAAGTCTCAAAAGTTAAGAGAATCTAAGATAAAATGCATGACCCAAGTTGGGTATGTTGTTGATTCTATAATGGGATTCACTTCGAGATAGATGGACCTAAAGTATCATCATCTCGAGGGGGAGAATTAAGGAATCCCACATCCATAGTAAGTAGAACATCCAGAAGATTAGGTTAACACTCATAATGGATTTGATAAATCTTTTATAAAGCGAATCCATGGGATTTCGAGTTTAGTCATGTTGAGACAATGAGTGAAGAAAATATTGAATATATTTACATCATGAGTATTACCCAAGGCAGCTAAAGGTATTTTATAGAAACTACATGCATTCTTTAATAGATTGTACTACACAACAAATTTGGTATAATGGAGATAAGTAAAATAGTAAACCAGAAGTTTACTAGAAATCTCACTGTTTTGGCATGACCGGTTAGGCCATTCCGGTTCAATAGTAATGCGAAAAAGAATCAGAAAATTATGTGGACATTCATTAAGAACCAAAAGATTCTTATATGTTGTCCATAAAGCAAGTTGATAGTACGGTTTTCACTATCCAATAAATTTGGAATATATTAGTTTTCTGGTACGTATACAAGGATATATTTTGGACTGATCACCCACTATGTATCTTTGCGAAACCGCATTGATTCGCATTATGCCAACGAACAATTTTGAGTTCTCCCCAAGATTGGTTTTTGGTCAGGAACCAGATATTTCCCATCTAAAATTTTTTTGGATGTAATGTTGCTCCACCACATTGATCTAAGATGGGACCTCAAAGGAGGTTAGGAATATATGTTGGATATGAATCTCCCTTGATCAGTAAATATATTGAACCATCAACAAGGGATAAGGTTCGATTTACATATTGTTATTTCAGTGAGTCAATCTTTCCAACAAATAAAGGGGAGAGAAGAAAATAAACAACTGGAAAAGAAATCAGTGAAAGAAAATATATTGATCCTCATAAAGAATGTGCACTAGAAATTCAAAAGATAATTCATTTACGGACCCTGATTAAGTGACGAAGTCACATATACCAGCTGCGCTCCAATTAATATTGATGTCCCGTGGGACAATTTCAACTGCTATTGAGTCTAGAGATCGCATGAAGCGTGATAGACCTATTGGTTCCAAAGATGATAATCCTCGAAAAGTATAACAGAGTTTTAAAAATGGCAAGGCCGAGGAAGCAAAGGATTATGAAGGATCTCTAGAAGAGACATTAGACATGACAAAGAAAGAAATCTAGGTACCTAATAATGATAATGATAAGAGATTTCAACTAGTTGCGTCATGTCTGGAATAAAATGGAACCAAAAGCAAATCGACGTCGATAATATTTTGCATGCAGTGAAGCAGTTGATGAGAAATGAGGATCATAAACCGCGGTAGAAAAATATGTATTGAAAAACGTACGTAAAGTGATGATTGGCCAATCATGGAAAAGCCGTATAGGCAAAGTTAGAATCTCTTGCAGAGAAGTATTTGGACCAGTAGTCCGTACACTTGAAAGTATAAAACTAGTAAGACATAAGTGGATCTTTATGCGAAAGATGAATGAGAATGATATATGAAGAGATATACTTTCTTATGGTGGATGCAACTATTTTTCAGATCCCTTATCAGTCTGACAATGAGAGAAAGACTTGATTTAGTCTTAAAAGAATTTAAACTGCCAGAAGCAGCCAAGAAGGATTTAAACTGCTAGGAGCAGCAAATTCAAGTTCTTGAGAACACTAGCTATTCGATTGAATTGAAGCAAATATATTTCATGGGGTATACTCTTAAAATGAGTATTATGAGGTTAACGATATACCCAAGTGTATTTATCAACAGATTATGGATCAATGGGATCCTTGATTTGAACATAATCGAAACTCTTGAAGAGTTATTGGAAGTTAAAATTTGGAAGAAACGACTTTGGAAAGACAACATTGTCTTTAGGTTTTACAGATTGTAAATCTAAGGAAAGATATGTTATCTCAAAAGATCCTTGCATGATTTGAGATAAAGAATGTTCACATGTGTTTGGTCTTGAAGTACCACACTTAAAATGCTATTTGAGTAGTTTATTGATTGAAAGATGTGCTTTAATATATAAAAGAAGAAAGCCAAAACAATGACTTTTACAAGGAAAGCATGAATAACTCGTATGAAAAAGATGAATGTTTAGAAGATGGTATGTAAAAGAAATTTGGCATGAAGTCCAAATAGACGAAGAAAATATCTTCAATGTGAGAAGGATGTTATGGACCATAAGTCCAATAGCCTAAAAAAATATGATAATCATATGAGTGTATTAACTAAGGTTATGCTTATATCAATTCCCTAAAGATGATATATATTATTGGAATGCATCTCTTGAAGACGATGCTTCTAGGGGGAGAAATATGATGATGTGCGTGGTTGTACTTTTTTTCCTTATCATGGTTTTTATCCCACTGGATTTTTCCATGATAAGGTTTTAACGAGGCAACAAAGAACACGCAAATGATAGACACCTAAGGGGAATGTAAATATGAAAGTCTATCACAATTCCAAAGATTAATGAAATCATCATAAGCAAAGAGAATGATCAAGATGGGTCATCTACGACACCCATTAATTGCAGAAGAATGGTGATGTACGTCTACTACAAATTCGTTCAAGTACAGATTTGGCGGACTTATTTACCAACACGTCTCCAACTGCTACTTTCAAGAAGCTAATTCCTCATATTGGATTGCGTCGTCTCAAACATTTCAAGTGATGTACTCATGAGGGGGAGTAATAGCGCGCTGCACTCTTTTTCCATTAACTATGATTTTTCCCATTGGGTTTTCATAGTAAGGTTTTTAATGAGGCAGCATCTTATGCGCATTAGAATCATTTTTGTATAATGGTCATCCAAAGGAGAGTGTTATGAATAATTAATATAGATACCCATTATAAGGTCCATATTCTAGAAGGTTCGAGAATATTCTCGTTTTACTTATTCTCCAAGTTTAGTTTGTTCTTCAAGTTTTTGTAAACCTATATATAACTTTCATTATTCATGGAATAAGATACACAATAATTTATTCTCTCTCTATTCACAATACTAACTAACTTTGTCGAATAATTTCTTCTCTCCCTTTATTCACAACACTAACTAACTTTGTCGAGGAGAAGTTTGTAGTTGTTTAAGTTTTCACCCTAGCTACGACTCATAGACATCGCGGCAAACAAAATTATATTCGGGAAGGTCGACAAATGATTCGACCTCTCGGACACTCGGTATACATGTTTTTTTTAACATCATATATGAGAAATCTTCTTAAATTTTGGTCAAACCATAAAGCTCTACTAGTTCCGATAAATTTTTCTTTTTGACTTTTAAACCAAAATAATCCAACAAAATCGAGTAATCAACTCAACCTTAATCACAACTCAAGCAAGGAAAAAGTTAAATGGAACTAGCTAAGAACAATCAAGAAATCTGAAATCTAGTATATATGAAAAATTCCAATTCAATAATTATACTAAAAGAAAAGAGACTGGCGATCGAATCTCAACTTGGTTACATCACAAGTCGGCCAAGAAACGAACCCGTGATATAATATAAAAGACCCTATCGTTTCTTCTCATGGCTTTGTTTCGGATAAGTAATTAAGGATATTGGTCGTCACTCGTCATCAATAATTACATCACGGCAGAGAGGGCAATAATTACTCTTACTTTAGCACTCAATAATTAATAGTGGAGAATACCAAAAAGAAATAAAATGTGATAGACCGGAAGGAAATAAGAACTCGGGATTCAACGGATTCAATGAGAAAGAAGGATGGGAGTGTGTCGATATATATATCATGTAAAATCTTACATATTATTTAGATTTAAAAACCTAATACGTAAGAGTAGATGAATATCTTAAGAAATAAAGAAAGTAGAAAAATATATATATATATAAATTTATATTTTTAACCTCTAACAGAAAATGATTAAGAATTTATTTCTGTAACTAGAACTATTTTATTATTTTATTTAGTGATTTTCCTCAATCTTGTTGGACAGTGGTAGATAAAATTTCAAACAAAAGAATAATATGATACGCTGTCAAAAAAAAAAAGATTAATATGATACTTTACAGATTTTTATCCAATATATTTTCCTAATTAATCTTTATTTATTATACACAGACGAATCAGTTCTGAAAACCGGAAAGTGACAAGAGGGAAAACCAGCCGCCGTTTCCGCTGGTTTGTGGGGAATATAAAAAATGCAACGGTGAGTTAAAACGACGTCGCTTTATCGTTTCGGTTTTTGGTTCTCTCTTCTTACTTCCTAACCACTCTGAGCACTTAGAATAACCAATATACAAAAACGTTTCGAACTCAAATTCGCTTTACGTGACGACCGGCGAAAACATAAGAATAAAGGTATTCGGTAGAGAGAGAGAGAGAGAGAGAGAGAGAGAGAGACATGGATTCGAATGGCGTCGATGAGCAGATGAAGTTGGTGGAAGGAGCTGCTGGTTATGTACTCGAAGATGTTCCTCATTTGAGCGATTACATTCACGATCTCCCCGTATTACTTCCTCTCTATACGATTTCCTTTGATTATTCTTTGAAATCGACATTTCTATGGATCGGTGTTTATACGATTTAAGCATTTTACTCCCCTTACCTTGTTTTGAAACCAGTCCGTACACGTGTGCGAATTTGGTAGTATGCCCGATTTGGTTCGTGTATGTATACCCGCAAATGCCAAAAAAAAATTTCCCTATTGTTTCGGGATATTGATGAATCTTTATTTATGCTTTGTAATTTGGGTTGTAGACGAGATCCGGTCGCTATCACATAATTGTTTATTCTCATAGTGCACTCAAATGTTAAATCAATGTGAACGTGGAATTGGATTGGTGGGTCAGATCTATTGATCACTACCATAGTCTGAAATCTGTTTGAATTTTCTAAATTTGATGCTGATGAAGCTCTCTCCCATAGTGGCTAAGGAGTAAGGATATATCGTACATGTAGGATAATGGAAGGATTGGATTATAATTGTGATTGTATATTTTGTCCAGCATCGTGTTCCATTTTGAAAAAAGGAGATTCTTGGAACATATATTCATATCCCCTTATACTTTCAATTCTATTGATATTCACTTTTGCTGATGCCTTTTCTGTTCTTTGGGTTTTCCAGACTTATCCAAACCCGTTGCAATCGAATCCTGCTTATTCAGTAGTTAGGTAAGTTGACATTATACTTGTAACCTTGATTAATTGACAGATGATGGTCAGTTGATTGGGTTCATTGTTCTGTCGGATTTTCAGGCAGTATTTTGTTGATGAGGATGATACAGTCACACAAAAGGTGAAACTCACGGCCGTGTTTCTTTCTTACGTTTTGGCCTCTTGTTCTCTGCGTAAGTGATGTGATATCCTTAGGACATTGCTAATTTTTCTTTTCGTGTCATTTATAGATTGTTGTTCACAAGGATACTCCTAGAGGGATACATTTTAGACGTGCAGGGCCGCGCCAAAAGGTATTTCATCTCTTCCATGAGTACTCCTGCTCTACAGCATCCACATCTTATGATGTAAAAATTGCTGATGCATGATTATATATATTGTATCTAGGTGTATTTCAAGCCATCTGATGTACGTGCGTGTATTGTCACATGTGGGGGTCTATGCCCGGGGCTTAATACAGTTATCAGGGAGATCGTATGTGGGCTTCACTTCATGTATGGTGTCACAGAAGTAATTGGTGTGGATGTGAGTTCACTTTCAGTACCAACAATTGTTGTTTTTAGACTATATATATTTTGGGGATGATGATCTCTAGTGTCCCAAACTGTTAGTCTGAACACTTTGTTCTATAACTGCTATTGCATATTGTAATAGAGCCGTAATAGAGCAATAGCAGATTTGATTAATATACCTATGGGAATTCTAACCTCTTATATTGATTGATTAGGATTTTTGTGCCTCATCTGGTTTCTGATGCTGCAGTGTGGATTTCGCGGGTTCTATTCCAAAAACACTGTTACACTAACACCCAAGGTTGTGAGTGACATCCACAAGCGTGGGGGAACCATACTAGGAACCTCCCGAGGGGGACATGATACATCAAAGATCGTCGACAACATAGAGGACCGTGAAATAAATCAGGTTTGTTAAGAACATGTATTTGTTTTCCATTAAGTTTGTTTCTGTTGAGTGGAGTATAGTTCTGTTAATAATAGTTAGTTGCATTATCTGTGTCTGTGATATAGGTTTACATCATTGGAGGTGATGGAACCCAAAAGGGAGCATCTGCAATATATAAGGTTAGTTAGTGAACAACAGCGAGCTCAAAAGACAGAAATAGGTGCTTCTTTGGAGTTGAAATCGTGTGTATTATTGTTTGATGGTACGGTACCTACCTAGAACATTTTATGACGAGAACAGTCTAATTAAAATCCATGGATATAAAGCACTTGCGTCTATAAAATATTTTTGAACTGGTAGAGCAGTGATGTTCGTGTGACAATTGCTTTAAGTTGGTTAACCAAACGTTTTTGACTGATGATACAGGAAATTAGACGCCGTGGACTTAAAGTTGTAGTCGCAGGAATACCAAAAACCATTGACAACGACATCCCAGTAAGTCCCAGATTTAGTAACTGTACTCTCAACCTTAACTCCTCTCCCATTCTGGCTAGTTTGCATGTAGCTCTGTTTGATAGTATCTCTGACTCAGGTCATTGACAAGTCCTTTGGATTTGATACTGCGGTTGAGGAGGCTCAACGTGCTATTAATGCAGCGCATGTTGAAGCGACCAGTGTGGAAAACGGCATTGGACTTGTCAAGCTAATGGGTCGCTACAGTGGTAAGTTCACAGAAGAATCTAGGAGACAAATTATGCATACAAAAATTAGCCACAGAAGTATCTTCTTTTTGTCGTTTCTCCCTGCGCTTTTATCTAATATCGATTCTACACTGCAGGATTCATTGCAATGTATGCGACTCTGGCCAGCCGAGATGTTGACTGCTGTCTCATTCCCGAGTCACCCTTTTACCTTGATGGCAAAGGAGGGCTTTACGAGTTCATTTCAAAACGGCTCAGAGAGAATGGCCACATGGTTATAGTGATTGCTGAAGGTGCAGGACAAGATCTTGTTGCAGAGAGCATTGAACAGCAAGATGCTTCAGGAAACAAGCTCCTTAAAGATGTTGGACTATGGATGAGTATTAAAATTAAGGTAAATTATTGCAAATGAGAACTGTATATCAAAACATCAGTTCCATATTTTTACCCAGAAAACGAAATTTCTGTGGGTTTTTTACCTTTTCTTTTTTTCCTCATTTCCGGCTTTTTTTTTTTTTTAACAGGAGCACTTTGCGAAGCAGAGTAAAATGGATATTACACTGAAATACATCGGTACGTTTTTCCTCCCAAAATTCAACTCAAGCTACTTTGATGTATGAAATATGAAAATGATTGAAACCATGTTTCAGATCCGACATACATGATCCGAGCTATTCCAGCCAACGCATCTGACAATGTCTACTGTACTCTCCTCGCCCAAAGCGCAGTCCATGGTGCAATGGCGGGCTATACCGGCTTCATCTCTGGTCTTGTTAATGGAAGGCACACCTACATTCCCTTCAACGTAAGTTTCTCGTCGCCCAAATATCTATCTAATCCATTGGATCATCTGTCCTCGAAGTTTCAATCCTTTTTTCTTCTTGCAGCGAATAACGGAAAGACAGAACAAAGTTGTGATTACAGACAGAATGTGGGCACGGATGCTTTCATCGACGAACCAGCCCAGCTTCATGAACCTTCCTAAAGGAACCACCGAGTTGACAGATTAATGCCAATTTTTTTTTTGCAAAGTTTCATTTCTTCATTTGTAATATTGACCTCAGCCAGATTGGATCATTTAGGCAAGTCTTTGAAGATACAAATTGTGAAGTCATGTTTGGTTACTTATAGATTGGGAAGAGACGCCGAGAGTTAAAGCTCGTCTTTTACTTCCCTTTTCATGAAGCTAGATAGACCAACAATCCATTGGCTTTTCCTTTTTATAGAAACATATATGATGGAGAATAACAATTGGTAATAACGTCTTCTAAGTTTTGTCAGTTTCTTAAATTCCCGTGAACTTGGGCATGTACGATTCAAGAATTTACTGTCTTGGAAGAGAAATCAGATACAATGCGTATAAAAGTTGCCAAGTCAGAAATACTAATAAAACCAAATACAATGCATATAAAAGTTGACAAGTCAGAAATGTTAATTGTAAAACAAAAGTTTCACAAATAGTTATGAAGATGCAGACGCAATTGGTTGAGGAGGGAACTTGAGCTTGACCGGGAAGTCTTCTAAGCTGAAACTTGTAGACGGAATTTCCGAGCGGTCCTTGCTCATTCCAATACCGCTCAACGGTATACAATCCGGCATAAACATAACGCTTTCCTCTCTGGCCCTGGCCCTGGCCCGTCTTCTTTCTGCCGGTTATGAGTCTCACCGGATAATTGTTCCTCATGCTGTTAGCTAAAGAAAGATTGACCCCGGTCATCTTCTGGTCTTCTACCGATTTCTGATTCTTGCTCTTTAAGAAATCTACTTCACCACAGTAAACCACTGCAACAGAGACGGCTCTATCGTTGTAAGCTGCACCTTCTGATACTACAACGCTTATAGCTACGCTCAAGCCTTGTATGTTCATACCGTCAATCCCACCCGACATGTTAAAGTGGAGACCGATTATGCTGAGCTGGGCTTTGTAGGTGAATTCATAACCAACTTCAACCCCATGGACTACACCAAGCCTCTTTTCACTGTTGACTTGCTTCCCGTCTCTAATGAGTATAGCCCGTGTAGCTTGATCTGTTTGACTCGTGCCACGGCGTGCTGCCTTATCCTTGTCTATCTCTTCAAAGACCATTACGAAAAGGCGCAACGCCTTGAGAACCCTCTCACGAGGGGTAAGCACATCAGGAATCCGGTTATGTCGCATTACTGCGATGAGTCCAGGCTGATTTGTCTGTCTTTCGTCTCTCTGTTTCTCCCCATGCAAAAGCTTACCCTGGGATGAATCTGAGTGCCGTCTTTTTCTGCTCTGAGATGCAATCAGTTTGATAGATTCCTCTGAGCTTAGAGGTTTAACTTTACTTCCAGAAGTTGGAGGAAACATCCTCTTAGCTGAAGCAAAGCGTCCACTCCGAAAATTACCATTAGCTTGTACATTGAAGCCGAAGCCAGCTTTCTTCATAAGAAACTTAACTGATTCATCTTCTTTACGCCTCTGGTAATTCCGATCACATCTGTTATCTTCAGAACCCATCAGATTCTGTCTTGTATCACTTGTGACTGCAACCGTTAGAGCATCACTACGAATCCCACTTCTCTGACATATCAGATTCTTTCCTGTCTCAACTGTGACTGCAACAGTTACATCATCACAACCAATCCCACTTCTCTGACCCATCAGATTCTGCACTGTCTCACTTGTGACTGCAACAGTTACAGCTTCACTACAGTCATGTGGAGACTCGCTTATAACAGGGACCTTTTGTCCCTTATTGGAATGCCTCATCGTTTGCCTACAATTTTCGTGGGTCATATGTGCGGGACGGGAACAGAGAAAATCTTGATTACTTCTTTTTGTCATCAAGATGTCCCGGGTTTAGAATCGCAAAATGTTCAGTGGTTTCTATGATTATGCTTTAAGGTGTCTCCGAGTTAGGAATCAGAGAATATTCAGCGTTTGCTTTAAGGTGTCTCAGAATTTGTGCACACTGTGTTTTCAGGAAGATGATTCGAAGGACAAACCCATATAGATTTTAACAAAGTTTAACTCGATTCCAAGAAAATGGCAAGAACACGATCGTAAATATGGTGGCGAAGTGTGATATATGTTGGAACTCGTTTTTGGACAAATGGTTTAGACCATATTCCGGTGGTGTTTCCGATCAACTCAGTTGTTGGAATGACCGGATCTCAGAATCGTTGGATTCTTTGTGTATGAGCTTTATAAAATAGTGTATTCATATGTCAAAAATGGAGTTAGTTTGAATGAGAAATGGAGTTCCGAAATTGGTAGTTTAATAAACTTGAAAAACTTTTAAATTTGGACTAAATGTCAAAAGTGTTAAAAATCCCATATCGGATGTATGGATTTGGATTTGGGTTTGGATTAGTTAATTGGGCATATGTCCATTAACTTATCTTAATAAACCATATTTGTGTTTATCTCTTGTGTTTACAAGAAAGCAAATCCATAGTTAAAATATATTATTGCTTTTTGAATTGGTCAAAAGCATAATATCTTCTCTTTTAATTACGTGGTCAAAGCGTTAGTCATGTGGTGATTTATTCTCCTTAATGCTAATTGATACGTGAATTAAAAAAGGCTCCATTAAGTCATTTTTTCAGTTATGGTTGAAGACTATAAGAAACGTGGCTATGATACTCATTCGACACACACATCAAAAAACAGCAATCCTTCTCTTCTTCTTCTTTGTATTTTTTAGAGTCTGAGAGTACTCATAGAAAATCTGGTTCGATAGATTTTGTTTTTCAGTGCTGGAAAACAGAAACAACACAGTTATATCATGGGAATCTTACCGCTACAAAACCTGCGACGTTTAAAGATTTAAGGAAAGAGATTTGTCGTCTCGCCTCTGCAATCTTTTTCCATCTTTACGATTTAGTATTGTATTTTTCGATTTATGTTCTTCAATTGTCTTTACATATATCAATTGCCTTGTTATAAAAATTGAGGTTCTTACAATATACGAATCTGAATACGTGCTTTAACAGATGCGATAATCGATTCAGCCCAAAAGTTCCAAAAACGTCGATGAAATTTCACTTGCAAATCCAACGCAAAAGTCAGAACAAGATTGCGTGAGTCTCAAGAAAGCGAAAGCAAATGACAAACTGAGTCAAAGAAAAAACAAATTGAGTTAAAGATGATCTCTTTTTTGATAACAAGTTTTTTCTTCGTCCACCTCTGGATTCTTGGATTCTCTCATGCTCGGAAAATGAAGTCACCCAGCAATTCTGAGTTTCTTTAATTCTGGGTTTGATGTTTTAAAGAGCCGTTATGATAATTAGTCACGTTGCGATGATGCAAGTATTCCGCAATATTTTTATTTTTATTTTGTTACTCAAATATTCCGCACCATTTTAACCTTTTTGCTATGAAAACTTATTTGCATTTAGTATATACTCTACGCGCGGTTCATATTCATATACGTTTTTAGTATTACTTTTCATTCAATATTCATTTTTGCAAGGTTTGAGCATGACATTTTTAACATATTTTTTTTCTAAGATCAATTTCAAACATATGATTTAGATTTATGCACTTTCTTATCCAATCTAAATACTCTTCAAACAAACTGAAATATACAAATGAGGAATTGATGAAAAATATTGAATAGACATATATATATTCAAAACAAGACCGTTGAAATTTTACAAACTAGATATACTAACTTACAAGTATCCTACCAAATAATACATTTTTCAAACTAGACATATATAGATTCAAAACAAGACTGTTGAAATCTTACAAACTATATATAATTTATGAGATAAAAATTGTAATATTATATATATATATATATTATTACAATTACCAATAAACACAAAGTAGTATCTCAGTGAATAATTGGTGGTATATAATTTTTATCAAAATGATATTAAAATCAATACT
>PKMM01025773.1:211791-233986 GCA_002933915.1 Eutrema heterophyllum | reverse complement strand
GGATAGTTATCCACAAAAATCTAAAGTTTAAAAGTTATTCAGGATATGAATAGATTTATATACATTTTTTCCTGTTTTGACACAAAAAGTCACTCTGTTTTAATAGATTAGATATGTTCCTAAAAATTTCCCAAACTATAACCAAAATTATCAAATTTATATTCAATTAAATTTCCATACTTGTTACATAAATAAAAAGATTTAAAACTTAAAGGACTATTTTACAAATAAAAAAGTTCATCTCTATTTTAGAGGAAAAAATAGAATCCTTTTATATTTGGAGGAAAAAATAGAAATATCTAAAATAGAGGTGGGTTGGAAATTTTTTTCCTCTAAACTCTATTTAAAAGGTGAAAATAGAGGTGAGTTGGAAATGATTTTATAGCACAAATGGGTTCTTCTTTTGTGCCAGATTTTATAAAACCCTAATTCTTTTATTGGGTTTGTAAAAATGGTTTATGTTTGGGCTTGCAATATTTTCTTATGTCCAGCCCATATTGTCATTACATTTGAAATTAGACTAACAATTCATGCTTTAAAAACGTCGTTCGTCCAAAAAAAAAGTCTAGTCTCAATTTTGTCACTTTCTTAAATTCCCGTCAACTTAGGCATGTACGATTCAAGAATTTGCTGTCTTGGATGAGAAATCAAATACAATGCAAAGTTGCCAAGTCAGAAATACTAATTGTAAAACAAAATTTTCACAATATATAAATATTTTTTGAACAGTGAATGCATAAAGCGTTGCGTTTCACCCTCTGTAGATCCCAGAAGGATCAGCGTTCTGCACAATCCATGGGTGCTCGAGAAGTTTGTGCAGTGGCAGACGTTGTGAAGACTCCTTGACAAGCATCTATATAGTTTAAAGTTGAGAAATATGTAAGATATCAGATTCATCCATCTTCAATGACTACTACTTCCATCAAAATGTCTAGACTGATTTAGCAAACCAAAAAAAAAAAAAAAACCTGGCTAATAAGATCCTTTGCAGATGCAGACACAATTGGTTTAGGAGGGAACTTGAGGTCCACTTGCACAATCCTGTTATAGATCATTTGTGTTAACAAAGTCATCAAGAACAAACAAACACACAAGAAACAGACTGTTTAACTTTAGATTTGGAATGCAGATTTTTTTACCTTCTGTATGTGTCTGAGTGCTCCATGGCTTCAAAAGGAGGTACGCCATAAAGAAACTCGTAACAGAGAATCCCTAGGCTCCAGATATCTACACTTGCATCATGTTCTACGCTTTCGACTGTACAAAAAATAAAAATAATCCAAAGGTCACGGTTAAAATGAATTCAGATCATCGTAGTGGAATTAACTTTCAAGCGAGTCTTCAATTTTACCCATCTCAGGAGGAAGGTAATCGAGCGTGCCACACATCGTCCTTCTGCGGTTGAATGTGTGTACTGACCAACCAAAGTCTGCAATCTTGAGCTCACCCTGATATTAAAAGTCGATGAATATTATTATTATTATTAACTAGTTTCAAATCAAATGGATAAATGTCAATGCAAAAATGGTAAGAACTTGTCTAACCTGAGCACCAATTAACAGATTTTCTGGTTTTATATCTCTGTGTATCACATGCTTGCCATGGCAATAGATGAGAGCCCTCGCCAACGATGCAACATACTATCACAGTAAACATATAAAGATCTCAGTTTTTACTAACAAAAATTTGACTTGCATTATTTAAAAACAGTAGATGGAAGGACTAACTGTTGCTGCTCGTCTTTCGCTGAAGTATTTGCATTTCTGAAGCTCCTTGTAAAGTTCGCCTCTAGCAGCATACTCAAGTATCAAATAAACTCTTTTCTGCAACAGATGAATCAGGTGTGTTATGCTCAAATGGGTGGATCTTACATCTGTCAACGAAAAGGAGAAACATTTAACTTACTTGATCATAGAAATAACCATAAAGCCGCAGTATATTGGGGTTCCGAAGATGAGACTGTATCTCTACTTCTCTTCTGAGCTGATGTTCAACTTGAGATTGTTGAAGCTGGGTCTTGAAAAGAACCTTTAGAGCCACAATGTGATTGCTCTGTTTCATTTTTGCATATATACGTGAGTTTGGTGAAAGAACAATGTAAGGATCTAAACAAATGTTAACTTTGGATTCTAGAACTAAGTCCTAGAACATAAACAATAAATTTAAAAATTCCGAAAATCGTTGATTGTTCTTCAAAACGGATGAAAATGAGTACTGACCCGCTTTTCCCGTGCAAGATAAACATGACCAAATTTTCCTCTGCCAAGAGGCTTCCCAATGTCAAAATCACTCAGATTCCATCTCTTCTGTGCATCTGCAGAAGCATCTGAAGCTTCCTGATAACAAACATATTCCAACAAACATGACCAAATGTATAATATGACACTGAATCACTAGAAACAAATCTGCTTCGAAATTGAGCAATGTATAACCCTTGTTCATCTGCCCGGAAGTCAAGAAATTTGTAATTTTCATAAATCAAGATTTCACTCCAAAATTCCAAACCCTAAACCTCAATCGTGCAAAAAAAGAAAGAGATAAAAACATTCACGCTCAATTCAAACCCAACACAAAGAAGCGCAACGATAATCCCAGATCGCATCCCAAAAATGGAGAATTTCAAAGGATAAGCTAAAAAACATGTTAATAAACGGAGGTATCATCACTCGTGAAACCGAAAGAGTTGTTCATTACCTTCTCCTGCTGTTGTGTCTCCGTAGCGATCGCCATGGAAGAGATCGACCGCCCGACAAAGAGAGAGAGAGAGAGGCCAAGATTTGAGGGCGGAGAGATCCAATTGAAAAAGTAAGAGGAGCGGGCTTCAAAGCTTAAAATAAAAGAAGGAGAGACCATTTTCAAAAATAAAGGCCAAAAATGTTTAGCAACAACGGTCGAATTTTTTCTTGCCAGGGTGTTTGTGGTGGACCCGATTTCGTTTTAAATCTTTTAAAAAAGACTAGTTGGTACTTTGGTTTGATTCGGTGGAATTTAGATTTTTGTTTTTTTTGTTTTTTTGTTTTTACGTTTTCTCGATTAATTTAGTAACAACATTGACCAAAACCGTAAATGAATTCAAATTAGTTTGAGAGGTGCACCAAACACAAAATAAATATATAAGGATTTACAATTTTTGGTGGTCGTAAATTTTTTTGTTGTAGTTTTCGACCAAATATTTAGTGTGATAATTTTTTTTGAAATAGTAGTTAAGTTTTGTATACATCTTCTAAGTTGTCTCCAGCCCAATTAATAAGTATAAAGATTCTACCAAGTAGTTGGTGATCTAGTATTACTCGAGAGTTTTCAAAGTTACTAGTTCAATTCCACTTGGAAGAAGTGATTTACGTTTTAAATGTGGTATTATCAACGGTTGGTTCCGGACACCGATAGAGATTATGGACAAAAAGTTTGGAATTTCCAATGTTTATCAAAAAAATAATTCAAATAACCTTTATAAAAAAAAATTTAATCAAATAGTACAATTGAGTTGATAGAGTTAATGGATTGTCCAATAAATTTCACACAAATACAAAATGGATATATGCCCATTAACTAGAATTAGGAGTTAGGTGAAATGTTTTTATTTTATTTTTTGCGGACTCAGGAATAATCCCAGGTTCTAAAAAACCCAGACTAATCTTTCGAGAGGCGTGAAGCCGCCCAATTATACCCCATGTGGCCAAGCAATTGAGTTAGGCGAAATGTTTATCATGTTTTATGTTGAAATGTGAACAAACCGCTGCTTAAAAAGTGTTATAACTCCGTAAATTTTTAGTTGACAAAATTCTTTTACGTTTGAAAATCGAGAACCTAAATCTTAATTAAAAAAAAGGGAATTATAAGTATTTTATAGTAAAAGTATAATATCTCTTTTTGCAAATTTTCCATTTTTGAGCATACATTATCGGAATTCCGCTTTTTTACTCACAGTCGGCTAACGGAGAGTTGCAAAAAAAAAAGCCAATAAACAGTGGAAGGAAACAGACTACGAAGAAAGCAAACATGAAATTTAAAACCCTAATGTGTATAACGGGCATGAATCTGAGAAGAAGATCGAAGATTTCGCGCCAAGAACTCTGAAACACGGAGTAACTGAAATCCCAACCATAGACCTCCTGCAGCTTCGATTATCAAGATGGTAATGTTAATTTCGGGCAAGATTTAATCGGTGATCCTTCAAGCGATTAGGGTTTGATTTTTGATCTGTTTTGCTTTTTCCTTTCTTCAGTTTTCGATTGCGGCGATCAATGATACGGAGTCCAAAGAGAAGTGGGAGCCTTTAGCTCCTAGCAAAGAAGCTCAGGTTTTCTTCTGATTTAGGGCTGCTTTTACTTTGTAGAAAAATTCTCGCAACTGGGTTCCTTTTTTTTTTCTTTGTTCTTAGGATTGATGAATTTTTGTCTTTGGTTTTAATAGATGTTCGATTCTTTAGGTCTGCTATAATTTTGCGTTGTTGGGTATGTGAATCAATTTCGGTCAACCTGCGACTGACCTTAATCAAGCACAGATAAATTAGGGTGAAAAGAAAGCTTGGATTTTTTTTATTTTTTTTTATGTTTGTGATCGATAGCCCTTCTAATTAACAGGGAGCTTAACAAAAGAATTAGCCCAAAATTTTAGTTGGTATAAAGAAAAGAGTGATGCATAATCTGAAGCTAGATCAGCTCATTGTAGAAATAGACATTGAACTGTTTTTTTTTTATTGCCCTCGTCAGGAGTTTCATCTGTCACAAACATATCACGATGGTCTTCTCAAGCTGCAAGCTAAAGACTACGAAAAGGCTCGGGAGCTGCTAGAGTCTATCCTTAAGGATCCTATAATAGCTAACTCCAAAGTACAAAAATTCAATTCATTTATTCTGATGATTTCTTTGAATAATGAACTGTTTCTAATAGACAGTATTCCAGGTGGAGACTATTGCAAACGACAATCATCTCCATCATCTCAGGTCAAGCACCATCTTTTAATTCATCTAGTTACATTTGGTTATATGTCTAGTCATTGATTTTCGTAGTTTAAATATGTCATGTTTATTAGTACTGTGGTCGTCTGTAAATTATTTCTGTATAGCTTTTTTGCAGATTTTTGGCTCTGAAGAATCTTGCCACGGTGTTTCTTGAGCTAGGTTCAAGTCATTACGAGAATGCTCTAAACTGTTATCTCCAAGCTATAGACATAGATGCGAAAGATTCTGTGCTGTGGAACCATCTAGGAACCCTATCATGTTCTATGGGATTACTGAGTATTTCACGATGGGCATTTGAGCAGGGACTTCTCTGTAGCCCCAATAATTGTACGCACTGTTCTTTTTCTTCTTCGTCTTCCTATATATATAATATACACAAACATCTATGTTCAGATTTATAGGGATCCTAGTTGGTCATGTGTTTAAATAGTGAACATATCTGATACCTTTTATATTCCACTGGTATGTTTCTGCATGGCTTATATAATATACACAAACATATATGTATACCTGATTGCTCTCTGTTCCTGGGTTCACAATGGTCATATGTGGTATGGACTGTTGCATTTATGCTTCCCTCACCCCCCCCTGCATGTTGAATTGGCTAATGTGCAGGGAACTGCATGGAGAAACTTCTAGAAGTTCTCATTGCCATAGGTGATGAAGTTTCCTGTCTTTCAGTTGCAAATCTGATTTTGAGGCATTGGCCTTCGCATTCTCGAGCTTTGCATGTTAAACACTCTATCGAAGAAACAGATGCAGCTCCTTTTGCGCCCAAGGGTATAGATAAGCTTGAACCTCAGCACGTTCGGCTCAAATTTCTTGGCAAAAGAAAGGTGTCTGCCAAGAATCAGGACAAGAATGCTGCTTCCAAGAAGTTGAAAAAAAGAGTGCAAGTTAAACTTCCTGAAGCTTCATGGGTGGCACTATTAGATACTCTACTTGGGATATTGCATCCTTCGTGTGAAACTGTGGGCATATCAGCTGATATACCAATAACCATTGAATTAGCTCTTAGTACAGAAGCTGTAATGCAGGGTCTGGCAAAGAAGGATCATTGTGTGGAATCAGATTCAAGTATTGTGTCTGTTAAGGATTGCAACATAGAAAGAGAAAGTGGTGGCGAGGTTAAACAAAAAGAGCCTGCATTTTCTGCCCAAGAGAGGCGGAGTACTCGTCTTGAGCGGCTTCGAAACCAGAAACCTGAGAAGGAAGAGTTAGAATTTGATAATATCAAGGATCCTAGCAGTGACATTCTTCAATATCTTGAGACGTTTGTCCCTGAAAGGGAATCCAGCAGAGTTTCTGGCTCTTTTTGCCTTAAGGAACCTGATCCAATTTCTGAACACGCTATCGTTTCTAATTTTGTGAAGGAAACTTCAGAAAACTATGGTGCTTATCATATGGGTCACTTGCTTCTAGAGTATATTGCTAGTAAATGTGAACATCTATTGAGTCGTGATGCAGCCTTAAAAATTTTGGAGTTAGAAAAGCTCACTAGACATTGGGGCCGAGATCGGAAACCTGAATGCAGTCTTTTTCTCGCCGAGCTGTACTATGACCTTGAATTTAAACGATCAGATATTCCTGATTTCCCATCATGCATGGTAAAAGTAACATACCATCTCTCTAAGATAATTGAATCTGTTTCCCTTGATTATGCTATCGAATCTACACCTATTTCTTGGGAGGGAAGTTTTTCTGACTCCTCATTAAAGAGTTTTCAAGGTGATCAGACTGCTAAGGAGGTGTTAGATTATAATAAAAGATCCTTCTGGGCTAGATATTTCTGGCTGAGTGCACGGTTATCAATTTTGGAGGATAATAAAGCTAAAGCCCTTGAAGAATTTTTCAGGTGTTTGTCATTGTTGGACAAGAAAGGTATTGGAGAATCTCCCGTCTTAATTCAGCTGCCTCATTGCAGAAGAATTCGAGAGCTGAACATCAACAGAATCATCCATGAAATAAATCTGCTGAAGATTGATTTCTTGTTGGAAAAGACTATACCTGAGATGATGGAGAAAGAGTTTTATTCGGAGTGTGTAAATTTACTTGCATCAATTTTATTTCCAAATAAAGACATCTGGCCTGCATCATCTGTGAAAACGGAAGAAGGGATCTCCTCTACAGAGTTATCAGCACTTGACGTTTTAATAAAAGCATGCCAGAAGAGTAAGCCTATAGATGTGGAGGTTTATATGAACTGTCATAGAAGAAAGCTGCAGGTTCTCTTGGAATCAAGTAGTACGGGGGAATCTGTTGTGACACCTAAAACCACATATAAAAATTCAAGTGAAAGCTGGAATCACTTGGTGGTAGAGGAAGTCAAGGCAATTCTTCTTTGTGTCTCTCAAGTGAAGAACTTCCTTGACCAGTCAGATAACTCTGTAAGTCTGAAATTTGTTTTGACATATATGGTATGGTTATCAGAAAATATTTGAAAATCTGATTATCTTTGTTTGCTTTGGATATGTGATTCTGATCATGCTAGCATAAGCGCATGATAACCATGGTCACTGACCTTGTTTAAATCATTAACTGCATTATCTGCTTGTTTTTGCCTGATGTGCTAATTCAAAATTTGACAATCTTCAGGCTCTTGTACTAGAGACTACTTAAAAAGTATAAAGTTTTAAATAAAAATTTACATGGGTAATTACTAGGCAGTAAAATGTAAAAGAGATCAATATCAGAACAGCTTTGTGGTTGTCCTAAATAAAAGAACTTTGTGGTCGTGTTTATTGATGTGTACGTTCGATGTGCAGAATGACATGGTTGCCCCAAGAGATTGTGTAGCTGGTATACAATCTTTGCTTTTGACAGTCATGTCAAATATCGTGAGGCATTTTCTTTCTAAGAGATGTTCAGATTCTCAAAATGCTGACGGGATTGAAGAAGAGCAGAAATCTTGCTTTCTCGATGCAGCTATTGGATTCTGTAAACTTCAACACCTTGATTCTACCATGTCTACTAAATACCAGGTAAGTCATGGCTTACTGGAACTCCCAGTTTGACATAGCTAGGTGAGTCTTTTACTATCAGCCATGACACTAAAAGCTATGTCTGCTGCTTTGTGATATTGGACTTTCTAAATTTGTTTATCTCAGGTTGAGTTGATTATAGGTCTCCATGATTTGCTTGCTGAATATGGGCTTTGCTGTGCTGGTAAAAATTGTGCGGGGGAGGAAGGAGCTTTTCTTAGATTTGCAATTAAGCATTTATTGGCTGTGGACATGAAAGTCAAATCCAATATCAACCCCCCAGATGGCCTTGGACATGATATGGCATTGCCTCGAAAATTATGCAGAGATGAAACAAAATCATTTGTCGCAGATGTGCATGTTGAGAAAAACGAAAACACCAAAACTGATTCTAAGAAGGATGGTTCTGAAGAAAAAGTTGGTTATAGAGAAAAAGAACAGTCAGAACAAGAAAGTAAACTGATTCTGGAACAAACAGAAGAAGTTGCTCAAGAAGAAAAAGATGAACTTGATTTGTTAATCAATAACGCTTTAGATCAATGCTTTTTCTGCCTGTATGGTCTGAATCTTAGAGTCGATGGTTCCTATGAAGATGAGCTTGCTGTGCACAAAAACACTAGCCGGGGAGATTATCAGACAAAGGAACAGTGTGTTGATGTTTTCCAGTACATACTACCCTATGCCAAGGCTTCCTCTGTGAGTGATATTTCCTTTACTTGGTAGGCTTATTTGCATATGTTTGTGATAAGTATGTGCCAAAGTTTATTTTCTTGTACTTGGCGCATATATCTATATATACTCAAAGTTCAATCCTAGTGGGGGCACTGGAAGCTACCGAGTATCAGCACAAGTTTTTTATTTTTTTTTGGTGGCTTTCAAGTTTTTTCTGTTCGAGTAGATAAATATCTTATTGCAGTCTACCCAAATAGCTGTTCACTACTATAACTAGGTTCACATGTCAATGTCAACTAGTGTTTACCAAACAATGCATATAGATTTAAGCATGCATGGCCACCAACCCGGCACACAGAAATTGGAATGTATTGCAAGTTGTATTCAGTAGCTGAGTACGAATTGATATTCTCTGGTAAACGTATAGCATTTCCTACATTGATCTTCCGACATACCTACTGTAACTCATGTAGCTAAAACCGTATAAATATCTGGTGTTTAACAAATAAATTGTAAGAATGCACACTTCAACCCACATGCGCCACACAAAACAGAATGTGTTGCTATCAGTGTTCAATACACATACCGTATTTTCAAGATAGTCTCTGGTAATCTTATACCTATCCTTCTTGTCTCAGAGAACTGGACTTGTTAAACTCCGGAGAGTCTTGAGAGCAATAAAAAGGCATTTTTCACAACCGCCAGATGATCTTCTAGTTGGCAATGTGATAGATAAATTCTTAGATGACCCTGATTTATGTGAAGACAAACTCTCATGCGAGGCTGGTTCTGAAGGTTTCCTTGAAACCATAACTAAATGTATAATTCCCAGCAGAACTCTCAGCGAGTACAAGGTATCACTGCTCCACAGGTATAACCAAGCATTTTTTTTGTATGAATTCCTCTTGCCAAAAATAACTTGCATAGTCTGATATTGTTCAGCTGATTAAGTAGAGATAACCATGCAAGATGTTCTGAATGTTATGTTTAATTCTGTAGATCTTATTATGTCTAGAAATTTTCACATGTTTAATTTTAGTGACAAGCAGAAGTAGAATGGATAAGGTTTCTATAATCTTATTTTTGTTCTCGTCCAAAATGGTGAACCACTAAAGAGAATTTTCGGTCACTGCCAAAGAAGAAATATTGCATTCTTAGCTATTTGTAATGTTGGAATACGTAAGGATGTTGTATTAACTTGCTTGCAGTTCCGATTTGGATGTCTACCGCAACTTGTATTATTTCTTAGCTCAGTCTGAGGAAGTTAGTGCTACTGATAAATGGCCCGGCTTTGTTCTCACTAAGGAAGGAGAAGAGTTTGTACAGCAGAATGCAAATCTGTTCAAATATGATCTGCTCTATAATCCTCTGCGCTTTGAGAGTTGGGAAAAGCTTGGCAATATTTACGACGAGGCAAGTTCTTTCATTCGTTCTTGTTGTTACTGTAATTTTATGTCAACTTGTTGAATATTTTGGAAAGGTACCTTTAAATATCAGTTATGAGTAGATCCTTTTTCGTAAGCTAGCTTTTGGGGATGAGAGAGTGGCTTTGTGTCTTTCGTTAATGGGTCTTTATTCATGTTTTGATAATTGCTTCCATTTCCCATTTGATTTTTTCACTTAAATCAGGAAGTAGATTTGTTGCTAAATGATGGGAGTAAGCACATAAATGTTGTTGGATGGAGGAAGAATGCTGCTCTTTCGCAAAGAGTTGAAACAAGCAGAAGAAGAAGCAGACGTTGCCTGCTAATGAGTTTGGCGTTGGCAAATTCACCAGATCAACAGGTTTCATTTGTCACCTTCATTCATGCTTAATTACTTACTGGATAACATAAACTAGATGTTGCTGTTTTAGTACGTCCCCCCATTACTATGCTTATGAGTGGTACCTCTTCAGGGAATATGATAGAGAAACGAAAATCGACATTAAATATAATCTGAAAAGGAAAGCACTTAAGTGGCATTTAGTTTGATGATATTGCTAAAAGGTGAGAATGATATGTGATGTAATTATCCTCGATATCTCAGTTGTGGTTAGGATTAGTCGACCATAGATGTGAGGATTAGGTTATGAGCAGACTTTTAGCCACACATGAGCGAGAGACAGTTTTGGCCCTATTTTTTTCCCTTATATATCCTTTTCACTACATTCTTTTACTAATATTTTAATGTTAGTTTGTCTAACTTGTATTCACTGCCTACTAGATTTCTGGTGGTAGCTTTAGTAGGTTTTAGCGCTATGTGAATGTGCATTAAACCGGAAAAAAACCCCTACTTTGCTATAGAGAGAAGAAGTTATAAGTTTGACAGATGCCTCTTAAGTTCCAAAAATGAGCTTAAGTAGCAGGAATTACTCAGTACAGCTTGGATTTTGATGGAGGAATGGGGTTTTTGGATTCCTATCCAGTTTTATTCCTGTAGTATATTCTAATGTCCTGTTGCTGTTATTGATGATGTTTATGTATTGCTCTTCTATTGTAGTCGGAGATCCATGAGCTGTTGGCGCTGGTATACTATGACAGCCTTCAGAGTGTTGTGCCGTTTTATGATCAGAGGTCTGTGTTACCCTCCAAGGATGCAACGTGGACAAGATTTTGTGAGAACTCAATGAAGCATTTCAAGAAAGCCTTTGCACATAGGTATAGTTTAATTGTTTATTCAAAGTGTGTTCACTTTGGTCGATTACTAAAGAGGCTGAGTATTTCTTTTCCTTAACCCATCCTGAACAGGCAAGATTGGTCACATGCATTCTACATGGGAAAACTCAGTGAGAAGCTGGGGCACTCGTATGAAATTTCTTTATCCTATTATGAGCAAGCCATGACATTGAATCCGTCTGCCGTAGATCCTGTGTACAGAATGCATGCTTCTCGTTTGAAGCTTCTAAATGCTTGTGGGAAACAGAACTTAGAGGCCCTAAAGGTTTGTGGTTGACGCTCTACTGTTTTTTCTCTTTCTCATATGCAGCATAACAGGCGTCATTTGTTCAACTTGTAACTACAGCATCATTAATTTAAAAGAAAAATCATATTAAATCCAGTTTCAGATTAAGAAGTCCATGATTAATTAACTATTCTGCTTCTGAGGTCCTTAATGGACTGTTTAATTTCCTGTTAACCTTTCAGGTCCTCGCCTCTTATTGCTTTGACGAATCTATAAAGGATACCGCTATGGCAATCATTAATACAACTACTTTTGGATCCTCTCGTACACTGGAAGAAGCTCAAGATGGAAACTTGGACGCAAGTTATGCTACAACTAGAGAGGGATCAATTCAGATGGAAGGGATATGGCATATGCTCTACAACGACAGCCTTTCTGCACTGGGAATCTGTGTAGAAGGAGATCTTAAACATTTTCATAAGGCGAGATACATGCTTGCCCAAGGGTTGTATAGAAGGGGTGGGAGCAGTGATCTTCAAAGAGCAAAAGAAGAACTTTCTTTTTGTTTCAAATCCTCCCGGTCAAGTTTTACAATCAATATGTGGGAGATTGATGGCATGCTTAAAAAGGGAAGGTGCAGACACATTTTAATTGCTCTTAAATTTTTTTATTTAATCTTTGTACTAAGGGGCTTTAACACTGACGGTATTATCCGCTGATGATTTGAATAACCTAGCAACAACCTGATATAAATGGATGACTATTTGTTACCAATCATGTAAGTTTAGCCCCACAGATATGATGTGGGAATATTTAATGTATATGTTTCTTCTCTTTCTATTTAGGCGGAAAACTCCAAGTGTGGCTGGGAACAAGAAGGCTCTTGAAGTTAACCTGCCAGAAAGTTCACGGAAATTCATTACTTGCATCCGCAAATACTTGCTGTTCTATTTGAGACTATTGGAGGAAACTGGAGATGTCAACACACTAGAACGAGCCTTTAATTCTCTTCGATCAGATAAGAGGGTAAGGACTGGATCATTTATATCAAAGACTTTGCTGGTACCCTTAGTAGTCACTTTTTGGTACATGGTGTGAAATTTGATCTTGTTTATACAGAACTAAACGTTCCTAGTCAGGCTTTGACTTCCTTTTGTCATTTTTGGCATTTAGTGTTGGAATACGTGCAATGGATTGTTGCATTATGAAGGCTTGACTTGGTCGATTATAGTTATTTCAGTTGTGTCTAACATCTCCTAAAATACTATACCAATAGAGAAAGATCATCTTCGATGCTCTTTATGTCATCATCAAGGTGTCATAAGCTGAAATAGTTTGCTAAATGCTAATGTCGCATTCTACAAATTTTGAACCCAGTTCTCTCTATGCATTGAAGACCTTGTACCAGTTGCAATAGGAAGATACATAAATGCACTGGTGTCCTCTATGAGTCAGGTTGAGTCTGCAGGAGCGAAAATCAACCGTGATAGTCAGTTAGAGAAAATATTTTCCCTTTTTATGGAACAAGGAAGCATATGGCCAGACATATGCAATTTTCCTGAAATCAGAGGTCCAGAAACCGCAGAGAGCAGCTTATACAGGTAATCAATTTTGTATGATGCATGAATTTATTTCAGCGTGTCCGTTGGATTTTCGCTATCCCATATTGGTTTTTCCTTTTGCAGATTTCTACACCAATACATTGTATCTCTTGAACTAGACAACAAGGTTGAGACCCTGGAAGCCATAAATGATAAGATTCGGAAGCGTTTCAAGAATCCAAAGTTGTCTAATAGTTTTTCTGCTAAAGTTGGCAGACATGCTTCTCTTGCTTGGTGCCGAGCTCTGATAATAAGCTTGGCATTGATAACCCCTTTGCAGCAAGTATCCTCGGCGGAAAGTCAAGTAATAAATCCATCATTTGGTTTTCTGGAAAACAGACGGGTGCTTTGTGTTGATATCCAGTCAGAACTCTGGAATTCTTCGTTTGAGAATCCCTCAGAATCCCAGATACTTGAGGAAAAATGGGGCCCTGTTCTGTCCAAGATCAAGAATGTACTCGTTTCCAATAAAGTCTCGGAGGAGAATCTGGAGATCGCTAATTCTTTACTTAAAAGTTGTTACAATTTCTTCCGAGAAACTGCTTCAGTTACACTTCCTTCTGAAATCAACCTCTATTCTGCACTGCCTCGGCTAGCAACAGCGGGGAAACTTGTTCCAGGCATCGAAGGAGTTGAAGTCATTGATGTAAGCATCCCAAGGAAGCTTCTTATGTGGGCTTACACGCTGTTTCATGGACATTATGGAAGCATCTCTCAGGTCGTGAAATATATGGAAGAAAATACCAAGGTAAGGAAAAAAAAAAACAGTCTGCTCATTATTTTAGTCTCAGTCTTTTACCTGCAAAGAATCGTTTATACCTACTTGTAAAACCTACTCACCTAGGTAAAAAATTCTAGACTACAACAGTCATTGAATTTACAAACTTATTTTTTTAGAGTTATTGCTAAATATTGAAGTTTGCTAAAAGTCATTCATTTACAAATTGTTTGTGATAATTGCAGCAAAAAATGAAGAGAGGAGCTTCAACTTCATTAGTGGTTCCTTCAGTTCAATCAGGTTAGTTACTCTAATTTATCTGAAGTTTTACCTCCTTGTATGTGCGTGTGTTCGTTCTGCAAAGGTTTGATGTATGCTCTCTCTCAAGAGATAAGGCCAGGTTCGGTAGCACCTGCATGCTGAACCAATTTCCTTAGATCGCTCTAAGCATGAGTCTTCGTCTAGATATAGCTGAAGTTTATTTAATTTTCACGTTTGCATCCCGCGGTTTCTTGTTGTTGATTGTCAAAGAGAGTGTGCTTTCATTTTATTTCTTACACAGAAGATCTTAAACCAATTCCATGAAACTGAACATCATGTTTGATAATGGATAGGTGGAAACAATGAACTTGAAGCTGCTCCTAAGCTTGTGCAGGTGATAGCAGCCAATTCAGTGGGTGGGGATAGTTGTGGCTCCACATCTGCACCATTGTAACAATGTATAGTCTGCAGAGAAGAGAAGTGACTTGAGTTTTCTCATTTCTTCTTTTCATTTTGTTGTAACTTGCTTTCAGCAAGGGAAAAAGAAAATTGAGTAAAATTGTCATATAGTGTTCTTCAGTGAGTGTATTAATCTGTATTGTAGGATGATGTAAATTAAATTGAATTGCAATTATAATTTCAATAACTACAATCCGTTCCTTTTATTTTGGTTTTGCACATTACAAGATATGAGACAAAAAGCATAAGGGACAACGATTTACAAAACCTCTGCACAGGTTTATATTATACAAATGTGTATGAATAAATATTACATATCTTTGTGTTTTGTATAACATAAGGTGTTTTTGCTCAGATTTGTAGTCAATGTTTGGGAATCCAGCAACCATGTAAGCCATAAGGAAGACCATAAGGAAACTTGGCTCTTGCTATTTCTTCAAAGGAGCTTCCATCAAGCAAGATGGCATAGCTTCCTCCATTTTCTTCACTTACTATCGATATCACCACTCCTTTCACAACACAAAACCAAAAATTAAAAACTCATATCGAATAAACGCCAATCAAATCAATGCGTTTTAAACTAACCATCATCCTCATGGGTTGCGCCAGGTCGAGGCACAAAGAATGGTTCGGATGGTATAATACCGTGTTCGTGCCAGTTTTTCACCTTCTTATCCACAATATCAACCTGTCTCTCATACAATCATAAA
Source organism: Eutrema heterophyllum (assembly GCA_002933915.1). Taxonomy (NCBI): domain Eukaryota; kingdom Viridiplantae; phylum Streptophyta; class Magnoliopsida; order Brassicales; family Brassicaceae; genus Eutrema; species Eutrema heterophyllum. The sequence goes on along the minus strand of PKMM01025773.1, from coordinate 218,737 downwards.
TACGTTAACTCTTGGCTATATATATTAGATGAGTTTGTTCTGCAACAATATAGATAAGGAAAACAAAAGAAAAACAAACTGGCTGTGGCTGCATCCATCACATGGATTCTGCTGTGTGCCACCATTCAAAACTATAGAATACAGGGAACAATTAATTAATTGTTTAAGTTACCTTGGATAGAGCATTGGGGAAGTTACAAGGTCGTTTAGCACCACACGCATAAACGTAACGGTATTTTTTACCCAAATACAAAGGATTGATGCTGCACATATCCATTGCTCTCCCATGCTTCTCCGCCTCCACCGCGTTCTCCAGCTTCCCGTATTTGCTCCCATCCAACGGTATCTTGAATCTCCCAATCCTAATATATATTTTTTGCACACGTACGGTTACATTGATATATGTAGCTATAATCAAAGTTGAACATGTAAGTACTATAGTGTCATTAGATAGTTTGAATCATAATTAATATACCTAGCATCGGGCAAAACGTCGTGACCATGGGAGGAACGTAGTGTATGAAGGCGGAGCATATCGAGTATCCGAGTATCCGCGTTGTGTTCGCAACAATCTGCAATGATGACCGTCGCTTTTCCGTCGCCATTTTCATCTTCTTCGTATGCGTTTATGAAGTGAAACGTAACGTACGCCGGGACCTCCACGCTCGCCACCTTAATCATAAAAGATAATCGAAGTTTGGCTTAGTAGTATAGAGAATAGAACAACATTATACATGCACTATTTTTCTATAATCGTGACTCTATTTTATGCACATATTTGTAAGACATCAGGCAACCCGCCTACATTGCTCACTCTATACCCCATCTAAATAACAATACTCTATAAGGAATAAGAAAACATGAATATACATACTTGTGACCAACAAAAAAAACGTGAATACTATCTTCTTCTTTTATTTTTGGATCAACGGATTGATTTTTTTTTTTGGTTATAGATAGTAAACCAAAGAAAAATCAGCCATAACCTAGAAATCCGAAATTGATTTTTTTTTTTTAAAAGGTAAGAAAACAATTCATTGACTAATAAAAACGTTCTCACTTACGATTTCACCGGTGAGTTTGGACATGACATGAACAAAAGCTCCGTCGCCGGGACACCACTCGAACTTGTAGAGCGGCGTCGGCTCAGCTCTAAGCAGATTCCTCACCGAATATCTCAGGGGCATTTCGGGTATCACAACATAATTCTCCGTCACAGCAAACGAGTGAACCCACCCCGGTCCCCACGACCCGGCCCGACACTTCACCCGTCCCACAACCTCCCTTTTATTCGACCCGGCCTCCATCCTCACGACCCGGTAACCCGGTCTAACAAGATCCGGTATCAACGTCCACATCTCCGTCTCCGTAACAATCGGATGCGCTGATTGGATCATATGATCGCACAATCCGTCGTCGTATTCGAATTTCCCGATTGTCTCTAGCGTCTCATGATCGACCAAAATCGATCCTTTTTGAGTCTCCGTGAGACACATGACTCGTCCGTCACCGAGACGGATCACTCCGGTGTTGGCGTTGTCCGTCAAGGACTCGCCGGAGAAAAGTTTGACGATTTCTCCGATCCCGGAGAAAGGGTTTTTGAAGCTGTTTCTCGCCGGTTTTGGAACCTCGGAGAATTCGCGGTAACAGAGTTTCTTGTGTTTCTTGGCGGCTTTGTAGGCGTCGGATTCGAGGAGACGGTGGCCAGAGAATATACGACCGTCGTCGAATTGGAGCTTGACGAGTGTCGAGTAGCCGTCGAAGAGATGCCTGAAATCGTGATCTCCGATGTTCCATAAGCCCGGACCGTTTCTTAAGTACGTACCATTCTGCATGTCAACAAATACCATTAATTTTATTCTCACTTTTACTTTTGGAAGAAAAAAAAAATGTTTAATCCTGTTTCTTATATATGGAGTTATGTTCTAGTGAAATATTATTAATTAAATCGAAAAATCGAAGTATAATAGATTCATTACGTATAAGTGAAAGAAAAAGGAATGCATATTCTGTATATATATACATATCAGTTCCAAAAAAAAAGCATATCTTATATTCTTTCGATGTCAAAAAAAGCAAAATTATATTTTTCTCTTTCGTTTACTGAATGTATTTATTGGTGTCTATTTCGAAACATTTTTGTACGCTGATTTTTTAGATTGCAATTCGTAGACGCGCCAACCATGCCTTTGCCTTAGAACCGTCTTGAACTAGTAAATATAGAACATAGTTTTGAAAATTCCCGAACCATTGATCTATAATTTCTTCGGTTTCACTATATATATACTACGAACAGGGTGTACTAATCTAATCGTTTAGACTTTTAGTAATCAAATCACATGCATTGATATATGAATTTAAATGGTTTTGTCTTGTATTATATAATAGATATATGCATGTCAGCATGTGCCAGTATGAGTGTGTTTTGTGTGCACGATACATATTTGTATACTTGTATGAATATCCACGAATATAGTTAAATGATATTTGGAGCAATATAGAATGAAAAAAAAGATAAAAAGACAAACCAGCCAAGTGGGGATCTTTCCTTGGACAGTAAGCTCACCCTCCCACTTCTCTTGTTGTACACTTGTCCACGCAACATGACACCGTCTCTCACCTTCCACCCTCTCTTTCTCCGGCGACGACGCCGGCGAATTGATTACAGCTCTGGTTACACCGGAGATCCTCCGGGAGAATAATCGATGGGAGGTTTGGGGTTTTGTTTTTATTTTTTTGGCGTCGATGGATTTGTCGGAACAAAGACTAGTGATTCTAGCTGAGGACAAAACATGATGATGACTCATCATAGCTTTGGTTGTGATCAAAGAAGCCATCCTGGCAGATTTTTTTTAATATATATATAGTGGATTTCGATGTATTGAAAAGAGGGCAGACAAATTCAAGAAAGGAAATGAAGTGTTAGTGAATGTTTGGTGCAACACATATGATGTATTTATAGGGCCTCGCTTCTTGTTATAAATGATGCATGTTTATTCAAGTTGATATAATATATTAATATTTATAAATAGGCATAATTGATAATCATTTAAAATTTAACGGTAGTTTTGATACGTCTTGTAGGATACATACTTTTGGATTATACCAGAAACTAAATCTTTATTTTTTTTTTAACCTTTTTCTACCGAAAATCGAACTATGAGCACAATAAAACTAACCTATGCGCTTAACCAATAACCCATTTTATTTCAGAAACTAAATCTTGTTAACTTATTTTGTAGTCGTTGGTTCCACAACAAGTTTCAGCGATAACACAACAGATTTCAGCGGCTAAGTTATATTTGTTTTGTAATTGTTAACAACTAAATCATATTTATTTTGTAATTGCTAGTCTAAAATTTAAAACGTTAAATAATTTAGCTTTTTTTTAATTATTAGTCGATGAAACCTGTCACTTAAACATATATATCACTAAACCAGTGATTACAAAACGAATAAAATTTGGTTGATGACAAATGTAATCAATAAAATGTATCATTCGTCATTATCGTTGGTTACTATTGTTATCGTTGCCCGGAACGCCTGTGAAACAAACATATATCATATTTTACATGCGTATGTGGAACTTAAATTATTGATTATACCACAAAATATACGAGATGCTATCTAACGTCTAATAAAATTGGTTGTATCGTGAAATCTTGGCGGTTTTCTCTGTATAATGAAGGGGGAGGAGGAGTGAAGAGGATTATAGTATGTATTAAACGAAAAGAGGGTTCTTGGGTATTAGCATCTTTTCTCATGCTTTAAACTAAATATGGTCCGTCGACTGTTGAGGTTTACAGTAGACAGTAGAAAAGATAAAAAAAGCATTATTATTCGATTGATAAAAGGTGAAAGTATGGTAATTATAATAGTATTTAAAATTATTTTTTTCTAAATATATATATATATTTTATATTCATTTAACACTCCAATACAAAAAAAAATCAAAAATTCAAATAAAAAGTAAATAAAACAAAGATATTAAACTATTATATATTTTGTCCATATCTACTCAAAATGTTAAAGATACAAAACTAGCGCTATAAGAATTTGAACCGCTAATCTTTTTGTTATGTACTACATGATTTTTGATATATCGCCCCACTGAATATACAGAAATAGAAAACGATATTGTAGTAGTACAATGTCTTTTTTTTTGTTTAACCAGGAGTGGTTCGAGCTTACGTCTTAATCCCTCTAGGTCCGAGATCAGCATTTACTAATATCTTATGATATGACGTAAAATATAATTTCTACCAAAAATCGAACTAAAAGCACAATAAAACTAACTCATGTGCTTAACCAATAACCCTCTTCATTTGGTGGTATTGTAGTAGTACAATGTCTTTTATCAAATCCAACGTATAGTGCAAGCTAGTTTTGATATGAGGATTTAGTTAAGTTTAGATCAAATAATTTTTTTAATAAGAGTATATAATTTATAATAAAAAAGAGCATTTAAGTATCCGATTAAAATATGTTTTCAATTAGTTGAATATAAGATAACGAAAATAAGTATTTTCCAACTAATTAAAAAGAATTAAAACTACTCAAAATCTTCAAGAATTTCAAACGAATAAAAGGAAAAATTACCGATTAATCACTCTAGACGTGAAGCATCCTCCAAATGTTCGACTAATACGAGATACTGTACGTTCCTTTAAAATGGGTAGGTAAGAGTTTTATTAGCGATGTTTAATCCTGTTTCTTTTGTGAAAATACTCTAGCTAGCACTTTCAAAATTAAATAAACGTGTAAATATGAATGTCTTTATTATCAACGTGTAAATTTGAAAATGTGATTCATCTAGCCCTTGATATATGGGTGTATTTTATATTTACTATTCTTTCCGTCAGATACAAAGACGAATGTGATTTTTTAAGGTAAATCAACATGTGTGATGATGAGTTATATTGTACGTTAACACTGTTTATATGGGCCATGCAGAGTGGGTATATTCAAACGTTTTGGGAAATTCGTATGATTAATTCCTGAATTAACGCATAAAGATAATCAACAACTAAGAAAGATAATCCGGATAGTTACAAAAAGACATCACTAATACAAACCATTAAACTATATATGTCTTAGTCATTTATTCAATTATTTAAGTTTCTAGGTTTAGAGTGATATTAAAATAGTTTGTATTAATGTCATCACCGTATCATAATCTATTTTTTTTTAATTCCATATCGTGTGAAAATTATATATAAACAATAAATAAAAAGAGTATAGGTTTTGTATTTTGTTTAATATATATATATATATATATAATTATATGTGAAGCTAGTAGAAAACTCTAATAATTTTTTTGTAGTGTAATTTGCATAGATAGTGATGGACCTATATACATATGGAAAAAAATGTGGAGCCATGGCCAAAGCATCACAAGATAGCACAAGAAGTATAATTCCCAAGCTTCAAAGCCGAAATTTCGTCAAAGAAAATGAATGTATATGTTTCATACATATTAACCTCGTTATAGTTTTTGGGCAAGAGAGAGACTGACAGGAAATGCTTCCCAATGAACATATATAATACGACCATTGAAATGGTTTGAGAAAAAGAACCACCATAATTTGTGTCAAGAGTCTGGTTCAAGTGGGTTTCTAATGGTCAGACAATCTTCTTTTTCCGGGAAGAAACAAGTAATGATAGAGACCGCTATTTGACTTTGTTTTTATGTTTGTGTCATTGTGTGGATTTAGAAGGTTAAACGAAAGAAGCACGTTTGATTAATCTATTTGAAGTTTCGATGTGACGATTATTCTAAACGGAAGAAGCCTAATGTTATTTTATAAGATAGCTGGTTATTAAGTTCTGTACAATTTTATCAACAAAATTAAAGAAGTTTCTCGTAAACAATTCTCTTTATATTCCCTTTTCTCCAGTTTTGCAGAAATTAGATTTTCTCTTTAATTTATGATACTTTTTTCAAATCTTCAACCATTTAAAAAATCCTGACTAATAATTAAAAAATCTAAAAATATATACCACATAACATTTTTCAAAAATAATAAAGTGTTACCATGTTTTTTATTGAATATATTTTTGTATATTCGTAATTGAAAATTCATAATTTTATCCTCGCGCGCGGGATACCTCTGATAATTCATTTAAATATCTGAATATGCAATGGACAAATATAAATAATTAAATATGTTATCAATGGTATTATCATATGATTATTCAGTGTATCGGATTATTTGTTTGACATCAAAAGATATAAACATTATTTCTTTTGGTCGCTATATAATTCTGCTTTTATATTATTGGTTTGAGTACATGGCCCTCAAATATTCCTAGTCCATATACCCAATTGGGAAAATGGAAAGTGTCCAGTTTCATATTATATATATTACCATATTAGAAATTTTAAATTATATAGTACACAACACCATGACAACTAATAAGAGATTCCTTATAAAATTATACTACGATTTAGGTCCATATGTTTGCCACATTTGTTTGCCTAGTCTGTTATGCGTCTCTAGTCTTAAGAATAATCACTTATTTTAATCATTATCGGTTATCTCCCCTCTTCGTTAAAACTAGTACTTAACCCTCGCCTGGATTAATTTATTTTTAAAAAATTATTTTGAAATTTAAGAAAAATTAATTTTATTTGAATTTTATAATATGTCTAATTCATGATTATAGATAAAGTTGTCAAACAGAATATTTGTCTATTTAACCCGTTTTGCAGTGAGTTAAAATATTATTCGAGTAACCCGCAAAACCTACAATTTTAAAAACATAATTTTAATATACACCGTTTAATAACTATAGTTTTATGGTTAGTTTACGAACTTTTTTAAAAATATCAATTTTCTTGTGTCTAACTTTTTTATAAAATTAGTAAAATATTTTTCAACTTTTATTTTGATATATGCAAATAAAATATAATAAATTATAGTGAAAATATAGCAAGATTTGGAAT
>PKMM01025773.1:115047-211777 GCA_002933915.1 Eutrema heterophyllum | reverse complement strand
TTTAAAAGACAATTATATCATTTCCTATTTCAATTATTTTTTCTTATTTGTAATGACATAATATGTAATAACTTACAAAATAAAGTTCGTTTTCAAAAATATCTTCTTAAATAATATTATAGAGATGCTAGTGAATTTCATTATTCTACTTACATTAATTTTTCTAGGTAAAAATATGTTCATATGAGATCTCAACTCTGCACTTTAAGCGGTGTTACTATTAACTACCAAAAATATAATTTTATTACGTACAGATTGAATTGAAGATACTTACTATAAATCTATGTAATTTTAATGGCATGTTGATCAATTAGTGTCTAACGTTTTTTTTTTTTAAAACATTTAAAGATACATTTAAACAAAATTTACTTGTGCCAGATAAGTTAGTTTGCATTTTGCAAATGAGATCAAAAATATACTGTACAAGTCCCAATACAACACTGAACAACAAGATTTAAAAGTAATCTTTGACTAACTAATCTGGCACAAACAAATATGTAGTTAGATCTGTCCAGGCTCGTGGCTCTGCCTCTACTTATTAACATTGTGAGACACCCTTTGTGGACTCTTCTGAAACCATGTCAATCGAATTAATTTTCCAGCACATAGATATTCATGTCAAAAAAAAAAAATTACTGATGCAATGTGAAATAACTCATGAGTCATTTATATCACATATTAAATATATTTAGTCAGCTACGAAGATAACAAAGAAAGTATTAACTCTAACTTAATTTCGGGGTTTCAAATTTCAACTCTTATTTTGTTTTTGTTTTTTTTTCTGTTTTTGATCCAATACTACCTATTGCGCCTAAAACCTAAACCACTCGTATATGTCAACTCACGAACCTTTCTCTCTATGTTTCAATAGAGTTTCAAGAAAGAAATGTAAAAGACAGAATCGAAAGAACACACAAATTGGTAACCCAGAATTCGCTACTGATATGGTAAGCTACGTCTCTGGGGCCAAACTCAGTCCAGCAAATTCACTAGCAACGAATAAATCAAGTTCTCTCAATCCAGAGAAGCTCGCAAGAAACGCACACTTATAATGATGAAGGAGATGAGTCTAACAAATTCAGGTTATCGACCTTCTATACTTAAGGCCTCACAACCGGACTAAACCAGGAATACATCGAACCACCTAACTGAACATTAAACCAAGTCTGATTGGCTAGGCCAATGCCCTGAGTCCTGATAACCGAATAAACCTATTCTAATTGACTAAGATTAGACCAAATCTCAACATTCTCCACCTTGGACTAATCTTCACTTGCTCTACCTTCACCATTCAACTTCGTGCTCTCTTGTGAATTCATCTTCTGAACTTACACCGTCTGGCTGGTCTTTCAGCTTGATTAAGCTTGAACCACTCTGAGCAAGTCTAAGGCTGACTTGAACTTGCTCATTGGTACTACTTTCGTCAAAATATCAGCAGGTTTTTTGCTCGTGTGAACTTTAAGAACCTCCACTTCACCATCGGCAATGATGTCTCTGATGAAATAGTACTTCACAGCAATGTATTTAGTACGTTCATGGAATACACTATTCTTCGAGAGACAAATAGCACTTTGTGAATCGCACCAAACCTTAACTGCTCCATGCTTAAAACCAAAATCTTCAAGTAACCCTTTCAACCAGATTGCTTCCTTAACTGCTTCAGTCAAAGCAATATATTCGGATTCAGTTGTTGACAATGCTACTACATGCTGCAAACATGACCTCCAACTCACAACATTTCCTCTCATTGTAAACACATAACCTGATATTGACCTTCTTCTATCTAGATCCACAGCATAGTCAGAATCGCAAAAGCCTTGAACTTGCAATTCCTTTTCCTTTGTGTATACTAGATGAACATCTACTGATCCTTTTATGTAGCGTAATAGCCATTTCACAGCTTCCCAATGCATCCTTCTAGGATTACTCATAAACCTACTAACTAAACCAATTCCATAAGCTAGATCTGGTCTAGAGCCTACCATTGCATACATTATGCTACCTACATCTGAGGCATAAGGAGTTACCTCAGTGTCAATGCTCTCCTCTTCATCTCTAACTGTTGACAGTTTGAAGTGAGCACCAATTGGGGTCTGAGAACTCTTTGTTCCATTCATCTGAAAGTTCTCAATCACCTTTTCCAGATATTTTGATTGAGATAACATGAGGGTACCCTTGTTTCTATCTCTGGAATATCCATCCCAAGAGTTCTTCTTGCAGCACCTAAGTCTTTCATCTCAAAATTTGAACTCAGATGCTCTTTCAGCTTCTTTATCTCTGACATGTCTTTTGCGGACAACAACATGTCATCTACGTATAGTAAAAGGTACACGTAGTTCCCTTGTGATACTTCTTTAGTGTAGACACATGAATCATGTTCACTCCTGCTGAATTCTTGAGCTAACATGACCTGATCGAATCTCTTATTCCACTGCCTTGGAGGCTGCTTAAGCCCGTAGAGAGATTGCTTGAGCAAACAAACTTTTTCCTTGTTCTTTGGATCCACATAACATTATGGTTGATGCATATACAAATCCTCTTCTAAACTTCCATGTAAGAACGCTATCTTCACATCCATTTGCTCTAACTCCATGTCTAAATTCACAACTAAAGACAGTAGCATCCTTATGGATACATGCTTCACCACATGAGCAAATACCTCTTAGTAATCAATTCATTCTCTCTGTGTGAAACCCGTTGCTACTAGACGTGCCTTGAACCTATCTGGCTCACCTTATATTCCTGGTTTTACCTTGAACAACCATCTGCAACTAATGATCTTTATGTCTTTCGACTTATCCACCATAATCCACATCCCATTCTTTATCAAAGAGTCCATCTCTTCATATGTTGCACCATTCAACATAGACCAATTTCCCCTGATCTAGCATATTCATCCTTTGGTTCTTCTATATACATCAATTCAGCCATTGACAGGGCAAACATAATCTATTTTTCATCATAGTCATAGTCTTGATACCTCATTGGTGGAACAATAGCCCTTCTTGTTATGTCCCTAGCCAGCTGATAACTCGTTAGACTTGTTCTGGCTCCAGCACTGGTTTCTGGTGAAGCTTCCTCTTCATTGTCACTGTCTAGAGACATATCATGAATTACTCCACCTTGATTTGAATCCTCTGCATCCTGAGAAGCTCCTTGAATCGAAATATCTTCATAGACTTTCCCCAATTCATTCTCTGCCTCTTCAACAGTTGTTGGAGTTGTATCTTTCCATTTGAGAAGATCTTTGTACACATGTTCTTCATGAAATTTAACATTCCTGCTAACCATAATCTTATGTTCCTCAAGGAGCCAAACTTTGTACCCCTTAGTTCCAGTATGATAGCCAATGAAAATTACTTTGATTGCCCTTGGTTTAAGCTTCCCCTGATCTGCATAAACATAAGCACTAGAACCAAGTACTTTACCAATCCAAACCTCTTCTGGTGACTTTATATTGATAGCAGATGATGGAGATCTATTAATGACATAAACTGAAGTTGCAACAGCTTCAACTCATAATTGTTCCTCCAAGCCAAATTCATTTAGTAAACACTTGACTTTCTCCATTATAGTTATGTTCATCCTCTCGGCAACACCATTTAGCTGAGGGGTATATGCACAAGTCATGTGTCTTTCAATGCACTGTTTCCTGCAAAACTCATTAAAAGCATTATTACAAAACTCTAAACCATTATCAGTTCTTAAGCATTTTACATTGCTCTCTACATGTTTTTCAACAAGAGTTTTCCAGTCACAAAATTTAGAGAAAGTTTCATCTTTAGTTTTGAGAAACCATACTTACCTTTCGAGAATAGTCATCTATAATCGACAAGAAGTATTTACTACCTGATAAGGAAGGTTGAACATTTGGAGAGCCCCAAAGATCTGCATGGACAGAGTCAAGAACAGATTTAGTCACATGTTTACCAGTTTCAAAACTTATTCTCTTTGATTTCCCCATGATACAATGCTCGCATAATTCTTCCTTTCCAACATCTTTGCTCTTCAAAACTCCACTTATGACCAGCACCTGCATGTTCTTGTAAATCATGAGACCCAACCTACTATGCCAAAGAGATACATGAGACCTTGATCCATCCACCTGACACAGCTCTGTAGTGACTGTTTTTCCATCAAGTATATAGAGACCATTCCTCAAGGTTCCTTTTAGTGCTAGCTTGTTGTACTTATGAAAGCTGATCTTTCCATTTCCACCTGAGTGAACAAAACCTAGATGATCCAGTGTGCTTGTAGATATAAAATTTCTTCTCAGGCTCGGAACATATCTGACATTTTTCATCATCTTGACTGATCCACCTTGCGTGTCTAGCCTAATAATTTTGATGCCTTGGGTCTGAACAGTGTGGAAATCTCCAAGCAGTATTCTACTTGATGTCTTTTCTTCGAAATCCACAAACCAATCTCTTCTTGAAGTCATGTGATGTGTGCATCCAGAATCTATAACCCAGTTGTCCCTTGAATCATCAACTGATACATTCAACACATCCATTTCTTCTAACTGATCAATGGCGACAGCTGCCTCACCATCTCCATCTGTCTCAATCTTCTTCTTCCTTGCAAAGCAGTCCTTCTTCACATGCCCTTCTTTCTTACAGTACCAGCAGGTAACCTTCCTACCATTCTTGGACTTGCTTCTGTTTCTTCCGCCATGTGAATCCCATGAATCTCTTTTCTGCTGCCTTCTTTTTATCATTTGTGTAGAGTGATGTAGCTGATCATGTAGTAGTCGCACCATTCCCTGACAGTTCCCTTTGCTTAGATCTTGCGGCTGAGATAACCTCTTCTAAAGATATGGACTCCTTTCCATATTTCAAAGTGTGCTGAAGTTGATCATAAGCACTCGGAAGCGAATTCAAGAAGACTATAACATGGATTTCATCGCTAACATTCACATCCAAGCTATTCATCTCCGCAACAATCTTAAGAAAATCGTCAACATTGACATCAATCGATCTTGATCCATCGCATTTGAATGTGTAAAACTGAGACTGGACAAAGATTCGATTCGGCAGAGACTTAGACATATAGAAGTTAGCTAGCAAAGACCACATAGACGCAACAGTAGTGCAGTGTTTAATCTTTCTTAGAACTTGATCCCCGATGTTAACTATGATCATATCATGTGCCCTTTCATCTTTCTCTATTTTCACAGGATCGATGATTACCTGAGTTTCTTGAACTGTTTCAGTCACGATCTCACCATCGGAAGTCTTCTTTGATTCCGACTTTGTCACCGGAACCGTGATCTCGCAATTGTCACTCATAACCACTCCCTTCAATCATGCGACTCTGAAATGAGCCATCATCCGTGTAGTCCACATCGAGAAGTCGCGGTGCCGTCGAATCGGACCACCTCGTTTCTCGTCGTCGTCATCGACATAAGAGCTCAACCTGACGCTCTGATACCAATTATTGCGCCTAAAACCTAAATCACTCGTATATGTCAACTCACGAACCTCTTTCTCTTTGTTTCAATGGAGTTTCAAGAAAGAAATGTAAAAGACAGAATCGAAAGAACACACAAATTGGTAACCCAGAGTTCGCTACCGATATGGTAAGCTACGTCTCTGGGGGCAGACTCAGTCCAGCAAATTCACTAGCAACGAAGAAATCAAGTTCTCTCAATCTAGAGTAGCTCGCAAGAAACGTACGCCAACTGTTTGTGATAATGACGAAAAAAAAGATGAATCTAACAGATTCTGGTTATCGATCTTTTATACTTAAGACCTCACAACCGGACTAAACCAAAAATACATTGAACCACCTAACTGAACATTAAACCAAATCCAATTAGCTACACCAATGTCCTGAATCCTGATAACCAAATCAACCTATTCTAATTGACTAAGATTAGACCAAATCTCATCACTACCTTTAATATATAGTAACTGTAAGCTAAAACATCAGAAATACAAAATTTATGGATGAGCCACTAAACCCTAAAAATGCCATCACTAAAGCGTCATGGTGCATGAGATGAGTTGCATTTTAGAACTAGTTGTTTGTATTCAACGCCCTTTTTTAATTGCTTAATGTCCCTTCATGCTCCAATTGATTCCTACAATGTATTAAATCAAATAACAATATTTTATTGATTTTGGTCAGTTGTGTGGCGGACAAAATCAGGGGTTCCCCACAAAGAAAGCTCCATATTTTTTTTTTTTTAATATGTATAGTTATTGACTTCTTTTTAAAGTGATTCTATTAGTGAATATATTGTGGGTTCAACGAATGCTTGTTTAATATTTATACAGACTTGTGTAGTTTATAGGAAGAAGAATGTGCAATTTTGTCAGGAACATATATTATTTTCTAAACCTTAGTTCAAAAAAAAAACATATATTATTTTCTGGTGTTTGTGAAATTAACAAATCAGAGACTTGAAAATTCTTGTTATAAAAGAAAATGTGCAAGCGCAAAATTTTAAATCTAAATAGTGTTTTTGACGATAATTTCAATCGTAATCATTTTCTTATTATAAAGTGTCATAGAATAAAACTTTCTGGATATATTCATAAGGTGGATGACTAGAAACTCCCAAACAATTTTTTTTTTTAAAAACAGTTGTGACATAACAAATTTGTTGAATATAAATTTATATTTTTCAATTTTTTAGTAATTGTATACAACAAAATTGTTATATCAAAAACTTTTATAAAAATAAACAGAAATGATTTGAGAGTTTTGTTATACACAATTAACACACTCATTTCCACATATTAGTATTGCTCAACATATGACGAAGATGCCTTTTATTAGTTTTAACAATATGTTTTTTTTTTTGTGGTAAACATGTTAAGATAGTTTTAACAAATTTGTCGGTACGTGAAACAAAAACAGTAAAAAGTAATAAAAAAAGAGTTTAATTCTACATTTTATCATTAAACTTAAATGGTGTTAGGTGAAAGTCGTAGGAAGTTGCATCTTTGGTGGAAGTTGTGTAATTATCATCATTCCGAATGATTCATTCGTAAGACTACAATAAATAGTTCAACTGGTGCGCCTTTGAGAGTTAGGGTTTATTTGTTGAAGATATTATCCCAATTGATTAATATTTCTATGTTACTTCCTTGGGGTCAAGTCAAGATGCCATTAGGCCCAAACACTTGGAGTTTAAATGAACCAGGGCCTATAAATAAAGCCCAAGCCCATTTGGAAAGTGTTACCTTTACGAGTAAGGGAGCCCCATAATTCCTTTCTTATTTCTCCGCGACGATGAAGATGAAGAAGATGATCCGTGGAACAATCGATTGAGAAGATCTGAAGCTTTTTTTCTGGATTTTATATATTTTTTTTCTGGGTTTTCATTGCTGGATGGTGTAAGCGTAGGAGGATCGACATGGCGGAGAGATTCATGGAACCAGGGATTGAACCAAACGTCAAGTGAGGAATGCAGAGAAGGTGTTTGATGAAATTTCTCAGAGAGGAATAGAACTTGATGTCATGAGTTTCTCGATCGTGCTATACATGTATAGTCGAGCTTGTTGGTGGGCTGCGTTGTGGGTTTGACAAGTCAGAGTGAATATGGGCTTCATGGGCCCAGAAGAGATTGGCAGAAAAACCAAGTTGGCCCAAGCAGAGATTCACGTAAACATTCTCCTATGTTACTGAAGTTATGCACAAGACACAAGAAGAAGAAGTTCACAGAAAGAGGAAGACAGACAACACAGTATGGGGAATAAGTCTTGAAAGAAGAAAAATAAACAGAAGTACGAAGAGGTTTATTTTCTCTGGTCTTTGGCAAAAAGAGAGTTCTCAGCACATACGAGTCTTGATACAGGACAGTAGAGAGAGAGAAAGAGAAGAAACCAGAGAGCATAGACGTTGTTCGAGTCATGTCTTTGCGAGAGAGAGTTTCTTTGATCTTGTCTCTTCCTTGTTGTATCTTCTTCTTGGTGTCACCTGAAACCACAAAGAGAGCACTTAGAGCGTTTGTGTAACCTTTTTGATAAGATAGTGAAGGTTGGGAGCGCTCCCCAAGATGTACCGGTTCGAGGCCGGGAACTCGGGATCAAATTCTATGTGTTAAGTTCAAGGGATTAAACAATCATTCGATCTAGTAAATTTCCTAACAGAGCTCATAAATCTGAGTTGAATCTGATGAAGGCGGAAGGGACTAGTCCTGCAATGGAAACATACACATCAGAAATGTCTCTGTTCTTGTGGTAGATTGGAGGAAGCAAAAGACTTTCTTAACAATGGTGGAAACTGGGATAAGCCCTATTTCTGCAACATACAATTGTTTTCAAAGAATACAAAGGTAGAAAAGATGCTAACGGGCAATGAATCTATATAGGAAGATGAAGAAGGGATTGTTCTTGTGGGTACGTTTATCAATTTGGGGAAGATGGAGATTGTGAAAGAAATATGGATGATCTTAGAGCAAGTGAAACGGGTCCGGATTTGGACTCGTATACTTCATTGGTTCATGGGTTGTGTAGCAAGGACAAATGGAAAGAGGCTAGTCGATAATTTGTCGATTGAGATGATAGAGAAGGGTTTCTTGCCACAAAAGCTAACTTTTGAGACACTCTATAAAGGATTAATACAATCTAATAAGTTGAGGACTTGGATGAGGTTGAAGAAGAAACTCGACGAGGAATCTCTTATATACCTTTGGATCCGAGTTTCAGAGATATCCCTTTGAGCCTTACAGTGCATGAGATAGAAAGTTTTGTGTAACTAATTAACTTGAATATCCCAAATTTTGTTTCCTCGCAAAATTATATTTTATTCTTTCCCAATTTGATCATATGTGTTATAATTTGTGTATCCTCCTACCAAATGGAAGAGAGAATCGTGATGTTAAAGATTCAGAGCCGAATTTATTTTTAAAAAACATGCTTCTGAACTTGCAACTTGAATATATATGCATTGGCAAATCATTATCATGGCCACAATGAACAAACGGACTTCGACAAACTTAATAACGAAAAGATACGGTGAGTTCACGAAAATACAAGGTTTATTTTTTTTTTGAATAAAAAAATACAAGATTTCTGATGATGCAAGTATAATAATTTCATTAGAAGAAGATTGTAGTTAATATTATAAAATACAAATTTTCTTGAAAATAAATTAAACAGATTTTGCGACACAATGGCCAATTCTGCCGCAAATTCCATCTCAAATTCTTCATACCCTAAAGTCCTAAACGATATTGTAAACTAAAAACAACCCAACCAAACCTAAAACAATGACTCATCTTGCAACTTTTCCCGACAGAAGTAAACAAAAACAGCCACAAATAATATAGTTTTTATTATGTTCTTCTTAACCTACCGTGGCATATACATCCTCTTGAATCTGAAAAAAAAAAAAAGAGAGCAAGTATTCGTTCCAATAAGATAAAACAAAAAATCCTCATAAAAACGAGTTTTTCAAGGTCTACTAGATGCAAAATCATGAATCCAGTTTCTAAACGAAGGTTCTTGTCAATGCAGATAAACAATTCATAGACATGTCTTAAGAAAAATCCTGATCTTTGTTTTTGATATTTCTTTATTATACCATGGCCCATGTGGACACATTTATGCCATAAATTAAGGCTCAGATTGGTATCAATCTGTAGATAACATTATGTTACTATATGGGATTGTGCTCGGATAAGATATGGGGTCGTGTCCTTTTTTATTTTTGGTATCACAGCAAATACGTTAACGTCATGTTGCTGCAACCTTCAATCAACATTAAAATAACGGGTGCGGAAGCAATTAAGATATAAATTTAAAATAACTTTTAAGAGTTCTCTTTTGAATGGTAAACATATAAGATAGAACAAATGATATAATTAAGATAGCACATGTGAAGAGGTGTGTATCCGATAAAAGAGGACCTGACCTGAGGCTGCTGCCGAGTTGGTCACCCTGAGGAGATGGGCACGAAGAGTTTAATATTACAAATGATGAAGGATGATGCTAGGCGTTCGTATAATCGATGGAGCGTATTGTGGCCATTTGCTTCCAAAACACACAAATTTTACAACAATATATACATCTCTGATCCGGAACACAAGAGTGGATTAAGCAAAAGATTCGGGTCATCATTTTTTTCTTTTCTTAGGGCCATTTAGTTTTTTTTTTTTTTATGGTAATTGTTATATTTTGTGGCCACCAGGTTTTTTTTTAGTACTGCAAAAAAATTTTTGGCTAAAAAAATTGCAAATCAATCAATAACCTTTATTTTTTTTACAAAAATAACTTTCACCTCAAAAAATTGCAAATCAATCCCCCACCTCCAAAATCAACTGCAATACTGTCCATGGTCGTATAAGACTGTATATTGACCACCAAAACTACGTCGTTTTGGGCAAACTAATTAAACAAAATTTTGTAAAATGGAGATTCAAACCCTTCACCTCGAGGATAAATCACATGAACCCTGCCAACTGTGCCAACAAAGTTAATTGTAAAACTTCAAACATAAATATATTTATAAATACCCGAAAAAACCTCGAAAACACCAAAAAACCCGAAAAACCCAAAAAACCTGAAAAGCCCGACCACGAAGTTATTAAACCGAAGCAAAATTCCCGAACCAAATCAAAATTCCCGAACCCAAACCGAAAAACCCCGAAAACCGAAAAATCCAAATTTTGGGGTTTTCGGGTTTTTCGGTTCGGGTTCGGTTCAGTTCGGGAAAACCTAAAAAACCCGAAAACCCCAAAAAACCCGAAAACCCAGAAATACCCGAAAATCCCGACCACAAAGTTATTTAACCGAATCAAAATTTCCGAACCAAATCAAAATTCCCGAACCGAAGTAAAATTCCCGAACCGAAAAACCCCGAAAACCGAAAAAACCCAAATTTTGGGGTTTTCGGGTTTTTCGGTTCGAGTTCGGTTCAGTTCGGGAAAACCCAAAAAAACCCGAAAACCCAGACCACAAAATTCCCGAACCGAAAAACCCAAAAAAACCCTAAAACTCTATGTTTGAGGTTTTTTTGGTTTTTATGGTTTTTTCAGAGTTTTTCGGGTTTTTCGGTTCGGGTTCGGTTCAGGAATTTTGCTTCGGTTCGTAAAATTTGTATTCGGTTCGGGAATTTTGTGGTCTGGATTTTCGGGTATTTTGGGGTTTTTGGGTATTTTGGAGTTTTCGGGTTTTTTGGGGTTTTCCCTAATTGAACCGAACCCGAACCGAAAAACCCGAAAACCCCAAAAACCCCAAAATTTGGGTTTTTCGGTTTTCAGAGTTTTTCGGTTCGGGTTCGGGAATTTTGCTTCGGTTTAATAACTTCGTGGTCGGGCTTTTCAGGTTTTTTGGGGTTTTCGAGGTTTTTTTGGTATTTATAAATATATATATGTTTGAAGTTTTACAATTAACTTCGTTGGCATAGTTAGCAGTGTGTTTGTGTTTTATCCTCGAGGTGAAGGATTCAAATTTCCATTTTACAAAATTTTGTTTAATTCGTTTGTCTAAATCGACGTAGTTTTGGTTAATATATGGTCTTATTCGACCATGGACAGTATTGCAGTTGATTTTGGAGGTGGGAGATTGACTTGCAATTTTTTGAGGTGAGTGTTATTTTTGCAAAAAAAATAAAAGTTATTGATTGATTTGCAATTTTTTTAGCTGATAGATTTTTTTGCAAAAAAAATAAAGGTTATGGGTTTTTTTGCAGTAATCTTTTTTTTTTCATATACAAATATTAGAAATTTAACTTGTTTGCAATTTATATAATTCAATTTAATACATTTTTAAAGCTAATGTTATTTTTGAAGTTCTGAATAATAAATATGGAAGGACCACTATTTTTTCTTGATTCGAATTACTATTTTTAATTTTCATCAGACCGCCATCATGATACCATGTAATATATATGGATCATTTCGACTTAACAACAAAGAATGGATCATTATAAACTCTTGTGATACTTACTGGGACACTAGTCATTATGCTATCTTATTATATAAAGCTGGATCTCTTAACGTAAACGTGACACGTAAGATAATTCTCATTCACGAGATCGTGACATTTGTCACAGTTAATTTAGATATTGATATGTGTCAATTTAATTTAAAAGGTAAAAATAAATATTAAAAAAGGGCAATCTTAAAAATAAAAAAACAAGAATAATTAAGGAAAACTTATAATAAAAGAAAGTGACAAAAGGAAATTTAAAAGTTTATAATCTACAACCACAACCAAACTTAAAAAAAGAAAATTATAAATATACTCTAAACTTAACAGAAAAATTATTAATATACGACCAAACTTAAGAGTGTATAATATTTTCCATTATGACAAAAGGAAACTTAAAAAAGGAAAATTATTAATATACAACCACGACCAAACTCTATATAATAATCTACACATTTCTAATTTTTAAATGTGTACTTCCATATTTTAGTTATCTTATTCAAATTCTAAATAAGCAAATCATGACTTGTGTCGTTGTTAATTAAGATCGCGACATGTGTCAAAGTAATGATATAAATTTTTCTATTTTTAGTTATTTATTTTTTAAAATACAAAATAACAAAAAAGGAAAAAAAATTGTATTTTATAAAATGGAAACTAATAACATTGAAAAAGTAAAGTAAAAGAAAAAATAAACTACAAAAAAGGAAAAAATTAAAGTAAGAGAAAAAATAAAAACTATAAATTAAAAATTAAAAATAACAAAAAAGGAAAAAGATTTGTGTTTGATATAATGGAAACTAATAACATTGAAAAAGTAAAGTAAGAGAAAAAATAAAAACTAGCAATAAAAGTGTTAAATAAAAAAAAAATATACGATTCATAATATATAAAATTAGAAGAAAAAAATTGTTATTGTGTGTTTGGTAATTCTATATACTTCTCATTCATTTAAAGAGATTGTTTATCAGATTTATGGGTAATATGAATCAATTTTGAATTTTATTAAAAACGAATTACTAAACGTAATTCATGAATAACTAAACGGGGTTTTAATTTAGAATCTAACTATACATGTCATAATTAAGCATAATATCAATTTTATAATCTAAATTTTTTTTCCGTGTATCACGCGGGACCTAATCTAGTATAATATATAGCGTTTTGTAAATAGAAATTCATGAAGCTCATGTAGAAATATTAAATTAAATGATAGGATACCAAAATAACACCGACGCGACAGTTGAAATATGGAAAATTCTTGTTAGGATTTCGCTGTTAGTGAATAGAATCATAAAGTAAATGGAATCTTACAAAAAAAGTGTTGGTGGAAAAGCGAAATGCAATAATTCATGCGAAGATCATAACCCAATTAGAAAACCCACTTATGAATTAAATGGATTCTAAACTTAAATATGTGTATTATTTCCAGCACTTGATTTAACCACTTGTGAATTGTGATGTAGACTTGTAAGTGACCTTCTTCTTCTTTTAAACTTTTACATATCGCCCATTTGTCAATAGCCATGACTTGCATGCATTTAAGGTTTTTATGGACGGTGCATGTAAGTTTTGTATATTATGGTAAATAACATAATAATTGTACGACCTACTTTTTTAGATGAAGCTATGCATCTATACATTCTTCTATCGGAGGTAGAACATAACGAAAACAAAAAATTCAAATTTTATTAAACGAAAGAAAATAATCAACTCTACAAATAAAGCTTATATAATTTTTTTTTTTAAATGAAAGAAATTAAACGGATGGAGCCTAGGAAAAGCTGTTGATCCTAAGATTATGAGTCCGTCTACTAGAGAATGGTCCATTACAAATTAAAAAGTTGTCTGGTGTCATATTAATTTGAGTAGGCTAAATAGTAAAACCTGACTTTATTGTTTTTTTTTAATTAAAATAAGATTTTAAAAGCTTCAGCTATATATACTAAATCTTGAGTAAACATGTATCTTGCAGTATTTCAGTTTCACAAAAGTATAAAGAACTCCAATTATATGAACACAACTCAAACTATTTTGCTGTTTTTATTCATCGTTGGACTTTCCGTATAGTATCCTTAGAACCGAATTTAGTTTTCTAGCAGAAAATCTTATACATATCAATGGCTCTGGTGCATATTATTTTGAAATATAACATCGATGTTATCAGCTCTTATTACAAATTTGACTAGCTAAAACCTCTGGTAAACATGTGTTTTGGGTGCTAATTTTGAAATTAAAGAAACAAAACTGCCATTTAGCGCCGGGTGTCTAGGAGACTCCTCTTCATTGGCACCAATGCAAATGGTTCTTTTTCTAGGATCCGACTAATATTAAAAAAAAAAATCACTTTACATGATCAAAATTTAGAAATAATTATACATGGATAAGGTAAAATCTTAAACGCACACCTAAAATGCTTAATCTACTTAGACGGTGGGTATTTAAGCTCCTATCTTGGTCAGGACTATCATCGGCCAATGATTCGTCCTTGCTTTTTTAAAAGGACAGAAAATGAAACAAAATAAAATTGAGATGTAATTGGGCACACGACAATGAGAGTGATAATTGGACCAATCAAAATTTGAATTTCTTTCTGTTCTTATCTTCTTTTTGTTTTCTGAATAATTTTATTTTACCTGAGGGGACATAAAAAAATGAGTATCGCACCTGGTCACTACAAATTATACCGAAATTAGGTAAATAACCGTACTCTCTTTTTGACACTGTACAAAAAAAATTAATACCAAAAAACCCATATACTCTAAACGTAAGTAGCTAGATTTTGTGTCATAATAGAGATATGCTTATATCATTATACCCGATGAGATATATCGAATTTATTGGGTCAGAGCAAGTATATTTTCTTTCTTCCTTATCTCTTTCTTTCAAATTTTTTTTTGTCTCTCAGTTTTAAGTTCTTCTCTCTCACTATTAGTATTGTTGTTGCTACCTCACTATTAGTATCGTTGTTGCTCTGCAACTTTATCATTGATCTCGAATTGCAACTTTTTCATCAATCTCAAAGCTTCACACCAACATCTCAACCAACCATACCGGATCGGTTATCACTTTCAACCTCCCAAAAATTAGATAAATGGTATGTAATTATCTTAATCTGAAATCTGCCCAAACATCGATGTGTGTGTTTCATCCTCTAATTAACATCGTTTTATTTTTTGTTGATTCCGCTATGTTCGATGAAATCTGATTCGACAAATATTTTCCAGATCCTAATGGGAACGATGCCGGAAGAGGTCCAGTCACCTCGACCTCGCCGCCACTGAGCGAAGTTCCCTTGCCGGCTTTCTTCGCGAAGAAAAGCTGAATCTGGGTTTGATTATTTTTTTATGTTCTCGATGTCGTATTCGATTGAAGAGCACTGGTGATAAGCTCAAATGTAATACCCTAAAGTACTAACAGCTTTGTCGATTGTAGTATTTAGGGGGCGAATTCACAGAGACTCAAGAATCACCCAATAGATTTTAAAGGTTCGAATTAAGCTAAGTGATCAATGTAATTGAAAGCAATAACGTAAATTAAACGGTTGTAAATTCAATGGAGGAAAGATAGGTTCATGGTATTTCTCAGGAAATCAGAGAATGCAGATAAACTAACTGGTTAGGGTTCAGGTTAAGCCCGGTTCTTGAACTCAAATCACTAAGCTATAAGCCTATAACTATCCAACTGTCATTGCGAGAGTTATCTAAATCTAAATCTTAGAATTCCAAATCTCTTTGCAAATTCTAAAGACTAAACTAGCTTTAAGTCCATGTTTGATCTGTTCACAAAACAACTAAACTAAATCTCTTTGCAGATAGTTATTTTGCTCACCCTAGATTCTATCAGATTATCAATTGCACTATCGTGCCTAATCCTAAAACACGTTATGGGGCTTCTTGTAATTATTAAAGTCTTCTGGGCCAATGTGCAATTTCATCAGGCTTGTAAAAAGTCGCGATCCTTCTCTTCATGCGATGGGTATCGACCGACACCATAAGTGGTATCGATCGATACCAAGCTTCTGTGTCCACTCTTCAGGCTGGTGTCGGTCGACACCAGGACTTCAACTCGATCCTTCAACTACATGATCCTTGCTTGGCTCCAAAATGCTCAAATTTCTCCAATTCAGCTCCAAACGTACCTAAACATGTAAAGACTCGAAAAGACTCCAAAATACTAGAAATACTCTATAAATAAGACTTATATCATGGTTAAAAACGGGTAAAAACCATGATATATCAACCGGAGTATCCATAGAGGGTGAGTTTATGATTATGTAGATAAGTTTTCAGTTTACCAGTTAACAATATTGATTACGAGGACTAAGATTCATTACACGGATAACAATAAGTTGGATAAATAACCACAATGTTAACAAAGTAACATAATTGTTACCCGCTAACGATATCGATTTTGACTGCTAACAATAAGGTTACCGATTTCGTATTGGAGTGTAATAGATCAAGTTTTGGTAACTGATCAACAGTTAAAATGATTACATATTTGCTAACAGATTCATTATACAAATACAAAATAGGTTGGATTGATAACAATAACGTTATCAAAGTAACAAAATATTCACCAGTGATGTGTATTATGTAACATGTGTAATAGCTGATTACAAATTATATATCGATAATATCTATTATTACATGCAAACAAGGACACATTCATGTTTATGCTATATATTCGAAGAGTTTGTGGAGACTGCTTAAGTGAAGCATGAGTACTTTGAGTTATAGGTACACCTACATGTTTATGGATTTCTAGTGGATTTGACTGGAGAAGATGATGACCAACCACCGGAGCTCATCGAGAAATTTGATCGAAGAAGATGATGTGATTTCATCGGAGAAGATGACCTACTGCCAAGCTAGGCGATGAATAATGGAGATGCTAAACTTTGTATTTGTGTTATAATATTATTTTTAAGTTGTTACAAATAATTGCAACGCGATAAGTATATAATTACAATGCTACACATAAAGTTAGAGGTAAACCTATATATTTATTCGATACAATAAAGATTTTTGCTAGATATACCTTTATGTGTATCTTTAAATTAGTCTTTGAGATTCATTGTTAGACTACTAACATATTTAATAGCCGATTACAATTTATTTTTAGGTGATGTCCAACGTTAGATGTTTATACATTACATACACATTCAATATAAATAGCAAGTCTTGTATAGAAGTAATGTTAATAATGACCAGTCTATTAAACACATGCGACCCATCCACGCAAAGTGTCAAACATCAATAATTGGCTAAATGATAAATAACCGCTAACTTATTTGAGTATAAATTAGTTTGCCAAAATTAATGTTAGACTGCTATCATGTGTAATAACCAATAACAAATTATTTATCGTTAATATCTATTGTTACACGTATAATGTTAGCGGAAACAAATTAGTACTTTCGAGTTAACTCAAGCCAACTCACTTCACCGGATTTTCGCCGAATCTTCACTCGATCTTCACCGGCAATCTGAAAAACAGAAGTCGGCACCATCACCATCATCAAACCATAGTTTTCATTGGATCCTCGATAGCTTTCATTTTCCTCAATCTTTGAAGAACTCCATGAAAAAGAAATAGAGAGAGAAAAATGAAGAAAAATGTGTGGTCTAGATTGAACGTCTCTTCATTTACCAAAGATATTATCACCCCCTACAAAAACCTAAGTCACCCTACATCATCATTATTTTCTCTAATATCTAAAGTTTATCCGACGTGGAAAACATTGTAAAGGTTATTTCTGTCTTTTCTGATGAACACACCCACATTACCTCTTATTTTTGGCGTCCATATGGTTATTTTGTTAATTTTGGAGTCAATATTGATTTTCTACCTAATTGACTACAAAAATTGCACACTTTATTTGCCTTCCACAAAGCAAACACACACGTGGACGTTTCGCTTCTTTTGTTTTTGGACAACTGTGGACGTTTCCCTTCACAAATTCATCCAAAAACTCTACAAATTTATTAATTCACTGTCAGTTTACCGGATGATTATTTCTCTAAGCCATTCGAAACCAATTTATTAATCAAATCTCATTGTTCTTATTAGCTTTATTTTAACTCGTATGATTTTCTACTGTTTAATACTATACATTATCATAAGAACGTCTTCAATTTTGGGTATACGTACATATACGCGAAGCCTTTTTGTACTTTGGTGTGCTCTAAAACTCAGTAAAGTTGCTGGCCCTAGTTAATAGTATTATTCTATTTAAAATTTTAATATATTTCAAGGAAAATTGTAGTATTATTAGGTCGGGATTTGACAGTCATATAATATCAGATTAATAATGTTTTGATAGAGTACATTTATTAAAAAATGTTTATAATTACTAGTATCATAGGATCGATCCCTTACGTGGTCAAACTTAAAAAGAAAAAGATTTTTAAGTTATAGGATTTGTGTCTCGGTAGTTTTTTTTGTTGCTAAAGTATGTCTCGGTAGTTGTTTGCAAACGTTTGCGATTGCATGTAGTGTAATACAAAATCAAAATACATGGTGTTAAAGCTGAGGGAACCACATTCCTATTTTTCAAATAGTAGATTTTAATTGATCTTGCTAAACTAAGAAAAATAAGGAGGTTTAGAAAAGAAAAAAAGTAAAAAATCTCAAAACACTAACAATAATTGTCTCATTATTATTTCGGCTAATAATAATAATATACACACTTACAGTTCATCATCTTTCATTTCCCCTACTAGTAAGGAGAAACAACAAAAAGTTATCAGTTCCACAGCACCAACTTGGAGATATCTCACGCAAAGCAAAAAAAAAAAAACCAGAGAGAATCCCATGAAAATTAAAGATACCAAAAAAAAAAAAAAGGAGTAACAAAATATATTTTATGTTTTCAGGGAAAGTGTTTCCAAGAAAAGCTTTCTTCGAAAACTGAGTCCAACGGGGAATCATTGTTATACGTAAAATCCTCTTCCGTACCACCGCGTAACCATGATGGCACAAACTCCAACGAGTCAAATAACACGAACTCGCTCCGCAACTCGTTTGACTCGTCTAGACTCGTGCCTAGACTCGGCAACTCGACGATCTCGTCCAGATCGTCCGAGACCGTACTTTCCTCATCAATGCTCGTCACAGAGAACGACGCCGTTTCGCTCTCTGACCTTTTATTCGACGCCGCCGTTTCGCTCTCTGACCTTTCAAGACTAAACGGTGTTGTATCCAAGTCCATGAAAGCAGCTTTGGTCGCCGCAGCTCTGACGTCACGAGGGCTGAGCGAAGCGGGTCGGGGTAAAAAATCGGAGAGCTCAGGGAAATTGAGAATGGCAGAAGTTCCTTTGATGCTCAAAGCCGCCACGTCGTGAGCACGCATCGCCATCTCCGCCGTCGGAAAAGTCCCGAGCCAGATCCTCGATTTCTTCCGTGGCTCACGAATCTCCGAAACCCATTTCCCCCAGCTCCTCATGCGGACTCCACGATACACGGGCTGCTTACTTCCCTTCTTCTCCTTGTCGGAGCCAAGTGAAGAATCATCCACCATTGTTATCTCCCGGTTTTAAGCTTTATGCCGTCCAAGTGTTCGACGTAATGTCAAAGAGACTTGATTTTTTAAAAGGGATTTCAGATTTGGGTTGTTATAAAAAAAAAAGAATGTCAAAGTATTTAAGGCAAAAGGATTGAGACAATATTTGGGGTGTAAGAGTTAGAAAAGATAGTTCTTGTTTGTATCATAATTTGGTGAAATTTCTGGTCTCCTTTTTTTGGATGTTTCCAAATCTCTCAATGCTTTTTCAATATTTAAGTATTAAGTTACAACTATAGCTTTGTTCCAAAACAGTAATATCCATTTACGTACAACATCGACTGACGACGTATGAATCCTTTTTTACTACAATAATGTCAATGAACTATCATTGATATTTTTCTACGATTTATATTTATCCAAAAGTTTCCATTTGAACTCATAAATTTTCTTTGTGAAAAACTATTAGTAAAAGAAAATGTCAAGATCACATCATAACAAACGTTCAAGGCTTCAACTATCTTGCAAAACACATGGAACTAATTGCTTTTTTCCTTCGATAATAAAAATAAAAATACAACTAGGGAACAAAAAAAAAACATAGATGCACATATTCGTCTTAATCCATCTATATTGTATTTCAACTTTTCGACCCCTTTCTTTCATGGAAATTCTGATTCCTTCCTTTGATAAGAATTTTCCAGGTGTCGTAAAATAAATCTACACCACCTGATAAAATACCAAAAATTACAACTTTTTTGGATGTTTCCAAATCTCTCAATGATTTTTCAATACATACTCTCGTATATGTGGTGGAGAGAGAGTGACCATAAGGTTGTAGCTTACCTACGAGAGGTTGGTGGGATGTATCTATGATTTTCGTTAAAAGCTAAATTTACCTTTTCATTTATAACGCGAAACACGAGATGCTGTTTTCTAATCTTTTGCTTTTTTTTTTATCGTGATGTGACGAGTTAGAAGTTCCTAAAATATATATATATATATAGATTTGATTTTTATTACGCCAAAAAAGTAAATAATTCGACAAGACTCTCTGATCATCTTCAGAATTTTCATTTGTAAGACTTGTAACGTGTGCAAGGATTCGAATATACGGCAGAGGACGTATAGTCACCAGTTCTGGTAGATTTATTGAACTCATAACTAGAAAGATATTGTTTTTAATATTTGCGTCGTTATCCAAAGTGTTTAAATTTACAATATATATAAATGAATTGGTTAAGTCGGCAACCCTAGGAGGCTAGGACGTAATAACTTTTAAGCTATGACAATACGTACTACGACATATATATGCATTAAATCACGTCTTCTTGAACCGCTGAATTCGTTCCTAAAACAAGGGAGAAATTAAACTTTCGAAAACTTCATTAACACAACCATCAAACCTACACATTCTCAAAATTGTAGCATGAGGACACCTTAATTTTCATTCTAATTGAAATTCGATACTACTATCTCAAAAAGTTACCACCTAAATCAAATTTCACCAAGAGCAAAAGGAAAAGAAATTGAACGTTTTGGATGTCAATCACATTTTGTTTTGTAACCATGTCTCAGAAGCACTGAATTACATACTTTGTGTCGGCTAGAAATGTTTAATATTTTAATTATGTTAATCTAAAACCACCAAAGGTGTGTTATTAATCAGGCAAGATATATATACCATCATTGCAATGGATCTATTCAAAGAATATATATTATGAAGTTGTCGTTTTCTGTATTTCCTTTGGTGGTGGGGTTCTAAAAAAGGCAATTCATATTTAAAAAGCTGCTCCATTATTACATCATCAATAGTGTCGACAGTATCAAATAGTGATAACGCAGACTTTTAAAGTTTTTGCTTCTATTGCTGAGAAAATATATGAATTTTCGTCTATCTAGCTTTACGAATGTTTTATTTATATGATAGTTTTTGAGACAATCCGCTCTTACTTAACCGAGACGATATTGTCATTGCATTGATTTATCATACAAGAAATATTTTAAAGTCCAATGTAATCATAGTCTCAAGGATTGAATCCAAACGTCTTATAACATAAACCGAATTGAAAACAACGACTTAAACCAAAACTCAAAAGTAAACGTTTTAACTTAAAAAAATAAAACAATTAAGATGCGAAAATAATAAATAAACTCCCAAAGCCCATGCACCACACCGAAACGTCTACTCCTGCACTTCCTCGAACTCACCTGAAAAGAAAAAAGGGTGAGTAATTGTGATTACTCAGTGAGTGTAGGTCTTGGAGACCCACGAACTCTTCCACAATTCAAACGTATCACGACAAACGCAAGTCACAAGCTAAACCATCCAGCACAACATGTCCGAAGACAACTCATAGACATAGAATGTGTCACAAGCTAAACCTAGACGTATGTGTCAACACTCGCCACCAGCCGCACTGGGAACCACGATGTGTTCGACACCCCTGGGACATAAGCGTCTCCGCCCCGGCATCAATATACCAATCCATGTATCATCCGCCACCAGCCGCACTAGGAACCACGGTATGACACCCTTAGTGACACCCGCCACCAGCCGCACTGGGAACCACGGTGTGTCACTCATCCTGGATCCATGGTCAGCCATACGCCTCCCAGGTCCATCAAACATCACTGGTCATCCGGGAAGGCCTTTTCCCTAGACCCCTTATCGCGGCTTAACCGCCTAACAAACCCTTTTCCCCTTGGCCTATGCCCACACATACAATCCCCAAACAATATCTTTCACACACGCATTATTCATATCATCATTCAACCGTTTTCCGTTTTAACAACCTACACGTCTAAGTGTCACAAACCATCATCAATATCACAAGTCATAACTATGGTGTGTATAAAAATATATATAATATCTTCAATCAACAAACAACTACGCGTAGACTCATAGCTACATGTAGGATGCATAGTTTAACAAGTGACTACTCGTCACGACACAACACGAATGAATAATAGAGAGAGTTCACGACCGGTCCTCACCTTTGCCACTTGATGATGAATAACGAACCCGGTTAACCTTTCGACAGATTCGCTGTCTCGACTTGATGTCACATTTCCTTATGCTTCTGAAGCTCAAATCGGTTCTCCTTCAACTGAGAGTTAGTTCCACGTGTCCTTAACGCCTCTGCAAATTTCCAGGTCAAACGGACCTTGTTTGCCCAACCAGAAGATACAACTCGTCAGACTGATTACAGATGCGCACTGCACATAAACGTTTCAATAAACCATACAAAACTCTCAAGCCACTGATCCAAATACGAAACCCTTTTACAGTGTGGAAGGTGAATGTCTTGAGGATATACTCACCGAGTTTCAGATCCATAAAAATAGGATCACTCCTCCAAATGCTACGGCTTTCTAGTATGGTTGCAAATCCGCACTGCACAGATCACCTCTTAAAAAACGTCCATAATTTTCTTATAACAATTCAGAATGATACCCGGCTTTCAAATACAGTTATATACAAGAGTCAGGAGTGTCTTTACAGAATTTCAGATCAATTAGAACTGGGTTGCCCATCCGTTTCCATTCCCTACTGAAACTGGTCAGATTATAGACTCGGGCAGACTACATCGTACACGAAGAAACGACGATAACTTTTGACACGTACCTTCGAACGCCTCGAACTTGGTCACCTGGGTCCACACAGGTCGCCGGGAAATCGTCCCTCAAAGTGGCTGCGACAACTTGCTTTATGGAGGAGGCTAGGGTTCACGGTGTGAGGAACAAAACGAGCAGGGCTTCGCCCACGCCTCTCAACTGTACCTCTTGTCTCAGCAATTCTCTTCATTTTATAGAGAAAACAGGTGGGGATCCCTAGGTTTTAGAATGGACTAACGGGCTTATGAGCTTTTGGATTTTCTGAAAACAAAATTTAAAACATGTCCGTCCCATCAAAACTAGGATGTTACCGTTCAGAATGTAAAGAACTCAGAAGAATGGATAAAGGCTGTAGCCGTATATATCCATGAATATGCACTATTGCTTATCAAATCAATAAAAATTCTGAAGAAAGTTTGTATGTACTGTGAATCAATATGCACGATAGCTTATAAATCATGCACTATGAGGGCTTCACTTAGTTCTTAAAGCTCTTAGCCAATACGGATACTTTTTTTTTTTTTTTTTGTGTGTGGATGTTACGAACTTGCAGCCAAAGTTTTATTTGCTCCTTTTTTTTTTCTTGGTCAAAGTTTTGTTCTTAATGTAAGTTTTTGCTAGGAACTAATTAAGCTAGGTTTTAGAATTTTTTTTCTTTTGTAGATATAGAATTATAAAATCAAGAACCATGTTAATTTTAACAACAACAAGCTTCGTAAAAGTCTTCTTTCTTTTCATAACACCATAACCACGGTTAATTTCTATACAATGATTTTTAAGCAAGTGACATAAGTTTGTTTTTTACAGAAATCAATAATATATATATATATATATTTATTATTTTTGTAAGCACAGCTAGAGATATATATAGTCAAAAAAATTTCATGATAAAAAATTATAATGAGAATGCAAAATGAAATACCCTTAGTCTTCACTTTACACAAGTCACTTTTTCTTTGTCAAAAAAAAAATACCCTTAGTCTTAAAATTTATAAACATTCTAAATTGAAGTTTTTAATCCATAATTCGATATATAAATTAGCAAATATATTATTTCTTCACATCTTTTTGAATCTTTTTGATTCTTGTGATATAATTCTTCAAAAGACATAAAAAACACTTTTTTTAAAAAAAGACTAAAAATGAAAGTATTGTGCACACTCAAAATTGTTAATTTTTAGATTTATTTATGTTATCACATCATTACTGTTGGTGTTTGATTTTAGACTAGGAATTAACTCAGCCTCAAATTGATCGACCGATACATACAATTATTCATGAAGATTCGATATATTTTACCGAAATATTATAGCAAAAATGTAATGAGGCAACGAATTAGTAGTAGTTTTAGTGGTTGAAAAAATTATTTTAGGGTTGGAAAACGAAGATTTAACTCTTTTGTTATATTTTTGATTAAATTAAGATGATCATTAATTATAGATGTTTTAAATTATAAAATATCGATTCAACAATTTGTATGATGCAAGGATTAATCTGAATTTAACAAAAAAAAAAGGATTAATCTGAATTTTGATTCAAAATTTTCAATAGATAAAAAAAGAAACATATGCATTAGGTATTAATGTTATACTCCCTCCGTTCTGTAATAAGTTCTGTAATAAGTGATGTTTTAGAGGTTTTTTTTTGTTTTCAAATAAGTGATGTTTTCACAAATCAATGCAAAATTAAATTGTTTTTGACCTTTTGTATTTTGCAGATTGTTTTCTTATTGGTTGAATTGTGTTTAAATGTACAATAAATGGTGTTTTTAATATAAAAAAAAAATTAAATAAATTATTAATCTGTGTGCAAAAATTATAAATATCACTTATATAAGAAGATATGAAGTATTATTTTAACTAGTTTTAGTGAGAAACTCTCTATGTAGTTCTAGTAGAATTTGAAATTCGTCTTAAACACGGAGTAACTATTTTCTTCGTTATTTATTAGTCCCTTGTGTAGTTGTTTGTCATCGTAGTGAACAATCTACAGATTTCTTTCCTAATTTTTTATTTGTCGGCGTCAGTTTTTTGTTTTTGTTTTTGGTCCACCCATTACTAATTTATGAGCTGGAAGCAGATATCAGCAGCCCAAAATATTGAATGAAGGCTACACAATTAAATTATGAATACAAAAATAGTAGTGCTTGTAGAAGAAGAAGTCGACAAATGTTGAAGAAGAAGAAAAATAAATAAATCGTACGGAACAAATAATCCGGCTGTCTTTGCTGGGTTAAACACTGTTCGTGTTCTCCGACAACTCTTGGACCCTTTTTTTACACTCCGCTTCCCAACCACGACCAATCACGGTCTCACGTGATTCAATTATTGCACCCTGCCACTATATCAGTATATAAGGTACTCCGGGAAAGTTACATTCGCAGTGAAAGTACAATATGCCTTGGTCGACACAAGAAAAAAAGTACAAATATAATAGTAAAAAATAGCAAGTTGGTTAATTTGGACACCGTATTAGCAATTTGGCAAACAAAAATCTTAAAATTAATTAGACTACATTTTTTTTCCTTTAAGTTTAAATGGTATTTACCTCCGCATGCTTTGTCTTCTTTGGATTTGGATCGACAGAGCTTTTATTAACACATTTTGATTTGTGTTTATAAGTTTATTATATAAAATAGATATATGAATAGTTAAATAAGTAAAAGTAAATTTAATTTAAATAGAAAACATGTGATAATTTTTTTTTTTGAAATAATTGTTATTCTGTTAGGTTTATTTGGATAATTTTATATCGGTGTTTTTTTATTTTTCTTTTACGGATGATAAAAAATTAAATTATAAATCTCTCGTATATTTGTATATTTGTGAGAAAGTTTGAATCCAAACTCTTGAACTCAATCACACTCTCGATTACTCTCATACTTTGGTTGCACTAATTCAATTACAAAGAATCATTACCGAACTCTATTTATACTGAGATATCCACCATAGAAACTCGCAAGTTAAAACAGAATGCTAGCAAAATAAAGCCACTGAGACGAGCTTATTTAAAATATTGAAGATTGTTAAGCTTTACCCTAGGCCTTAACCAAGTCCAATCAAACTAGATTTACTCGATTATCTCATTGGCTAACTCCAATCCGATAATGTAGCCTCAGTCCTTATCTAAACTGGAAAAGCCTGCGATTTTTAGCCCCAAAATTATTGACTAAACTGAGGAGCACATCCGCATGAATCTTGTTTTTTTTACCTTTACATATAGATTTCGAACAAATGTTTTTAAATCTTTCATGAACTACATTGTACGTATGGTGATCATAAATTAGATGTGTAGATAAAAATTTTAAAAAGTTAAAAAAAAAAAAGGAATTAGGAAAAAAAAAACACATATATAGTACGTTATGTGGTCCTCCTTTGAATAATTTGTGCTGATGATGGTTACAAGCAATACCTACTTGGTCCGATTCTGGCCATTAAAAAAAAATCGGTAACTGATATACGTCTATAACTTTATTTTATTCTGTATGTTAACAAAATAGGATTCTGGCTTTAACGTAGGACACAATATACACAATTAGAAAATAGCCGCATAGCCAAACATATCTTTTTGAGCCATTGAAAAGTATGCCATTATGATGTGTCCAAAGCAATGTTTGTCGTCGACTATCCACCAGTTAATTATGTAAACGTTCTTTTATAAAAATGAATCAAAAACAAAGATTCCTCTTGCTTATTTCGTTGTTTGGGACCTAAAGATCGATCCCTTTCAACCGGCAACATGAAGGTTATATGTTTGTTTGCCATCTACGACTACGATGAAGATAAATCAAAACATTCAAGATAAAATCTTATGAAAAGGTGAATTTGCAGGAGATGGAGCATAACAGAGTTGAATCAGACGTTTTTCCACAACGTGTTTGTTGCTGCGGGAAGACTCAAATAATATATATATATAGTAATTGTAGTTAAAAATCTTGTAAGTTTCGTCTTAATTTAAAGTACAGATATTGTAGGAATTATTCTCAAGAAAATGAAGGCTCTCAAGTATATATTAGGATGTAGGGATATGAGATATGAAGAAGTGTTAGGTTTCTTGTTCTAGCAGCATGTATAAATCGCTTGGCTTAATTTGAACAGTTGATCTGAGTGAAAGATAAAGATGTGTCTTATTGTGAGCGATCTGAAGTGATTTGTAGTGAAACTAACCGGCATTTACAGAATTCACGAGTTTTGCCACACGCCTTTCGCTATTGACCAATGAATCTCTGCTAATCACATGTTCTACAGATCCCAAACCTCATAGTATGTGGTTTCATCAAGTTTGAAAAACTCTGTTGTACCAAATGGAGTGAAGTATCATATGAAATATGTCAAATCTCTCGGGTTTAGAATGCCAAAGGAAATGCTTCTGCACCATCTTGACTCTCATCTGCATCTCTTTATACCTTTCTTCAGGTATTGACACTAATATGTTCTTCAAATCAGGAATATCTTTCTCCAACACAAATACCGCAAAAGACTCCCAATTCAGGACCTCGAAGAAGGGAGGCACGAAGTTATCGGATATGATAACCGGGACACACTCGTAGAACATTGCCTCTACAACCCGAGGGCTATTGACTTCATGCCCTTTTGGGCAAATGCAATACTTGCTACTCTTCATGTACTCCATGTAACTCTTTTTTCCTTTGGATTTGGGTATCTCACTGAATATCTTCATGTCTGGATCTCTGTTACCTCCCCAGTTTTGTAATAAGAGAGGTCTAAGGTAACCGTGCATTCCGCCTGCAAAGAAGGCAAGTATTTGCCTTTGTGAAGAAGGTTTACCTCCGAGAGCCCTAAGTGGTCTCCTAGGAACAAGGATAGTTGTCTCAGGAAGAGCTACATCTTTACCAAACACAAAACCTTCTGAAACATCAGAATTGCATAATGCTCTGATGCAGTTAGCCATGTACTGCCTTGTCTCGGAAGGAGCCTGAAAGCATGGATTACAAACAAAAAAGAAGAGGATCAGACGGTGGTTTCATCGCGATGACAATTAAGTGACATAGTAGATATGGTAGAATTAAAAAAGATTACCCAGTCATGACAAGCGACCAGAAAATGATCTGATCCTCCAGTTTTATTCCAGAAATGATATTTCGAGGAAATCATGTCCAAGTAGTTCTTCAAAAACTCAATGAGATTCTTGTCGCTGTGAGAACCAGGGACATACAGAGTTTCTTCCAACATTTTGGAGCTGAAAGGAAGATAAAATAGGTGAGCTTTACGCGGGTCCTTGCTGACAAATGTTTTGCTGGCCTTGAGCTGTTTCATAAACCATCCCTCAGATGCATATATTCCTTTCAGCACTGGCTTATGCAATACGGGTCTTTTGCCTTCCCTGTAGACATATACTTTGAGCTTTTTCTCCATCAGCTCATAGCTCCTGCATGCGAAAATCCAGATAGACATGAAAACCCAGCTACACAACTCATAGCCATTTGGCCAAATACAAAAGCATGTATAGAGACTATCATAATGGAGGAGTACAAAGCTCTTAACAACTGAATATACTAAAGGTGATCAAAGATCGAAAGAACTTAAAAAAAAAAAAAAAAAAAAAAAAAAACTGCAGTTCTTCTGATCATGGTCTCCTAGAGTGATTCGGTAATTAGTGATATCAATCGAAATGCATAAAGCTGATATATTAACTTACCTTTTGAACATGGACAGATTCCAATACAAAGGACCATTCAGTAAAGGGTCATTCTCAACCATCGGTGGGTTCTCAATTTGGGTTCGTGCAAACAACAGCTCTTGATCAACTGCAGAAGACCGTTTTAGTTTCTGAAAAATACGAGAACACATTAATAATAAGATATAAAGGTGTAGTAGTAGAAACAAGAACATTTCTTGTCTAATCACATACTTATAAACACACACCAGGGAGACATGAGAAGTGCGGCTTTGATGCAATAAATTCATCATCTCAGTGATAGAAACCACCCCAGAATTTGAAACATTCATCAGCCTTTTCACCTCTGGGGAAAGATTATCAACAGAAGTATCAGATTTACTCTCCAGAATCTCCACATTCCTACTATTTTCATTAACGATGTCAGCATCTTCGACTATATCCCTGTAACTCCCGTTTGAGCTGCTCCTTGTTCGTAGCAGCAAATCAATATCTTTTGCATCCTCTATGAAACTATCATGGGATTCCATACTGTCACTCTTATCAGAGCCAATTACACGGTCTTCTTCTAAACCGGTTCTTTCCTCTTTAGCTACCTCAGCGGATCTCGAACTACTAACATTCAATCTTTCAGTACCAGATAATGGCCTCCTGGGTTCTGTGCTCCCATTAATTGATACCAGAAACTTATCTTCAGAAGATAAAGAGAATATAGCACCACCAAAATAACGTATGTTCACGAACTGGAAGGTGACAATAAAAATGAAAACTACACCAGCAACTCGTAACAATTTCATTGCACTTTCGAGTAAAAAAACCCGAAGCTTCTGACTCGTAGGGAAAGATTGAATTCTAAAATTAGCCACTAAATCCTGGTGGCAAAAGTATATTAAGTTGCCACAAATTCAACATCTACTCCATGACACAGTGAACATCGCCATCTTAACCACAAATCTGCAGGATAGAATAAAACAGAGAATCGAATTCAAACACGCGAATTGGATGCTACAACTGAATATTACTGTAATGGATCGTACATCATTTCAAAAAGTTTTATTATTTTTCAAATTTTTTCGTTTTTCAAGGGATCTTTTAGCATTAAATCCTTCCTATGCTAGGAAAAATCTATCACCCATTGATTGGAAAATTGGAAGCGACGACAAGAGCTGAATCGAAAACTTTTTAAGATTAAAAACGCGAATCCTGTTTTTTGTTGTTGTTGTTGTTGTTGTTCTGGTTCTGTCTAGTAAAAGACAATAAATTTCGAAACTTGAGCAGATAGATGTTGAAGTTTAGGCGACCCATAAACTTGTAAGATAGAACACTGAAACTAGCAGATAGATATGTCGAATTGATTGACAGAGCAATCAAATCCTAAATTTAACACGAAACTGCAGTCGAGTGGAGAAATATGTTACCGGTAATAGTTGCTGTAGCAAGAACTCACAAGAAACCAGAGAGGATTATCAGCAGCAGATCAAAGCCAAGATTTTTCCCACAAAGCTTCTAAAGAAGGAAGAACAAAATTATAAGACTGAAAGATGGAATTTTATTTCTTTCTATGTTTTATATTTTCCCTTTTAAAAAGAAAACTAAAGCCTTTTTTTTTTTTTATAATAAAACCACGCTCTTGTCTATGCCGATATTTAATTTTAATTAATATCCCAATGCTTCCAAAACCGAACCAGATTTATCAATCCGACCGATTCCTTTTTTATTTATTTATTATTATTATCTTCGACTCCATCCACTTTAACAATTAAACTAGATTCTAACCAGTAAACTTTTTGTAAATTTAATTTTGAAATATACAAAATATGAAATAAAAAATAAAAACTAATCTAAGTGTTTATGATCAAATATGTTGAATTTGTAATTCTTAAATTGTTAGTAAAAATTTAGTATTTTGTTGATTTGTTGTGGAATATGTATTTTCGTGTTTATACTATATTTTTGAATTACGTTATGCTCTTTTTAAAGTTATTTATTTTTTTTTGTTGCTTTTTCAGTTTACTTTTGTTTATCCTGCGCTTTATGTTGCCTTCATCTTAATCAGCGACGATGTATCGATCATGGTAGAAACTCCGTTGTGAACAAGACATAAGTCACGAGACTCGTCGACATTGTTGCACACACCCGTGAAACCGCGCGAGAAGCGGTCTTCACGTTGTAGTTCTTCTTGGTTGCTCCGACCATGGAAACTTTCAACTGTTGGACCGTGGTTGTTGACCAAGACCACTCAGTTTTAAACAAAGTTGGGAAACCTCTTGTTGCATTCATGAATGCCACTGTAGATGGGTCGGGAGATGAATCTCGTGAAAAGCTTTCGGGTTCTTTCCACCACAAAATCTGGAGCCGAGGTTAGTTCAACGTACTTAATACCAAAGCTTGTGTGGCTTCTCTCCATACGTGCTAAACGCTCCTCGAACTGTTTGAGTTTCAACTCCAGTTCCTCGGCCTGACATAAAAACCATTTGTCAGTGGTGAATCACAAGACCATCTTATATCCTTTTGCATTTGTGTTAAACATAGAGAATGAATATTTTCACTTTATGAAGTCACGATCTTCACTTTAGCTAGTGGTGAATCACAAGACCATCTAATATCCTTTTTGCCTTTGTGTTAAACATAGAGAATGAATATTTTCACTTTATGAAGTCACGATCTTCACTTTATTAACAGCTGATGATATTTACTTTTTGCACTAAGTATGAACATGTCATATTCTCGAATTTGATAGTCAACATTATCAGTTTTATGAATACAATATGTATACTTTTATATCAAGTATCATTGTCTCCAGGTAACCATTAATTGTAATGCTCAAACAAAGACATTTGCTATTGGCTAGTGGCATTTATTTCAAATATTATTCCTAAGTTTCCAACTAAAAATGTATTGGTATATGTTTTAAAATATTAATTTATATCTCACATTCTTTCAGATATGATATTCTTAACAAGTAACTTGATACAAAAGAAACAACAAATTTCAAAATCACACCGGACGAAAAGGATACTTTCCTCAACACACAAGTTCATTCTCCATCAAATGATGTAATTCAAACACGAATTAGTCTTTTGATTCAAACCCTAATGTTTCCAGTGAACACTATAGAACCGGTTTCAAGTGAGTTAAGAAGCTGTTGAATCCCTTCTATCCACATCTGCTTCTCTCTTTTGTTTACACATTCGAATTCAATCACCCTTTCGACGGTTTTTACCCCAAAGTAGGCTCTTCGCTCTACCATATTTTCTACTCTTCCTCTATGCGCCCATTCGGGTATATCTCGGTACACTCCATTGACAACACCTGCATCAAAAAACCGCCAACCGATTCTTGGTTTCAATAAAGG
The DNA here is from genome assembly GCA_002933915.1 of Eutrema heterophyllum. Lineage (NCBI taxonomy): Eukaryota > Viridiplantae > Streptophyta > Magnoliopsida > Brassicales > Brassicaceae > Eutrema > Eutrema heterophyllum. The sequence goes on along the minus strand of PKMM01025773.1, from coordinate 179,778 downwards.
TAAAAACAATCAACGTACGAGATTCACTAATTCGATAGAAACCGGTTCTTAGTAGCTTACATTTCTTCGTCTTTGTGAAAGTTCCACCCACATGTTTGCTCTTCATTTTAAGTACCACCTATGTCAAAATCAAGAGTCTATATGTGATGAACATCAAATATCTTTATATCAATCTTGATGAAATATATCTTCCAAAAAATATAAAGAACTTACCTGCCAACTTGAATTGATGTTAAAAGATACTTGCTTCCAATGAAGATCCCCTGTCACCAACATTTTCTATAACTTTAACATCGATAGCTTCACAAGTATAATAATAGTTTTCTTGTATGACAAGTTACCTTTGCGGGTGCGTTTGAGAAGCTCTTCTCCTCTAGAGACGAAAGTCATCGCTCCAAATACATTTCTCTCTTCCCTTTCCACGTTTTCTTTTGTTGAATATAGCAATGCTTTGCTCTCGATATTCCTTTCCATTCTTGACCTTAGAATCGCGGCTCCTCGCAACGCTAAAATCTCTCAACAAACCTCAAAATCAGCTGAATCGGATCCATTCCAAACCGAACCGTAAAATCGATTCAAAAACCAAACAAGTCGTAATTTGATTGAATTTGTTCTCACCTTTCATTTGAGATAAACCGGAAAAAAATAACCAAAACATAACCGGAAAGGGAAGAAAAAAAAACTAAAGCGAAACTTAAAATTTCATCAAAAATAGATGTATCCGATTAAAAACCAAACCTCAACCAAAACGGAAACTATATAAACTGATGTATAAAAGACTCAGCTTTTCATTTTGATATTTTGAAAAATTTAGCGGTGAAATAAGCGATATAACAATAAATACTACCTGTTGCAGCACTTGCCGTTAAAGCCATGATGTCTCCGTTAGTCTTAGCGTTGGTCGCAGAGCTAACGGCCGTCGCTATCTGGTTATTGCCCGCTCCTATCTCTCCTGCCATCTCAATGCAATGCGAAGCGATGAGAGCGGCTGCAGACGCGACTGCAACCGCAACTTTTGTTGATTCAGCCGCATTTTCTGCGGCTGCAATTGCGTTAGATGCCGCAGTTGCGGCTACAACCGCAGCTACTCCAGCGACAGAGACCGCGGCGTGAATCTCAGCGTTGCGAGTTCGGGTCTCTTGTTTCTTCTTCTCCTTCTGATCCTTCAGTCTTCTTCCCATTGTTCTTCCTCTTATCATGCTCTTGTACAAATGCTACGTCATTCAAATAAAACTTGTATATAAATTTCATTAATATCATCATTTTCTACTTATGATTTATTCTTTGTTTGTGAAATTAGAAATCCAAATATGGTAAGAAACTGGACTCTCTTTTATCAATATTTTCTACCTAGAAAATGTAATTTGGATTTCTAATATTTTATCTAGTAATTCTTAGCCGCACTAGTTGATTAGTATTAGAAAACTCTTAGTATTATCATTTTCATTTTTTTCTCCAAACATGTAACATCTTCTCCGAATCTTAATCGAACAAAACTGAGACACTTTCACCTAACGTGGTACGTGTATATCTAACCAAAATGAATATTATGTTATCCGTTTTGTGTGCTACTAATCTTTTTTTTTCTAGGCACATGCACATCGATTTTCCAATTTGAATGTTATGTAAAAATATTATTATGTCTGAACATAACCCGAAAAACCCCAATATAAATATAAATTAGCCCTTGGAATTCGGGTTTCGGGTTTGGTTCGGATTCAGATCGAATCGGTTCGGGTTTTTCGGGTCCGGGTTTTATGCCTAGGGCTACTCTTGACTCATGAATCATTTATATTCACTTTTTATTATATATAAAAATAAAAAAGATAGGAACCGAATAGGACCCGAAAAAATTCGGTTCGGGTTTTTCGAGCCGGGTCGGTTCGGGTTTTTCGGGTCCGGGTTTTATGCCCGGAGCTACTCTTGACTCATGAATCATTTATATTCACCTTTTTATTATACATATAAAAAAGAAAAAATGGACTGAATAAACAATTGCATGAATTCATTATGACCATTATAATGCGTTCTCTTTTCTCTCGGTTAATTTTTCTATATACCAAAAAGTTCCAAAACCAACCAGCTTTTTTCCTTCTTTACGTCGGCTCCTTTTAGTAACGATATGATTGATTTGAGACAAAGATAAACCGGAAAAAACCGGTATGATAGGTCATACCTTCATTTCTTTGCCGGTTCTCGGAGAAATTGGAGGGCTAGTCTTGTTTCCTATATGTGGCAGCAGCTGAAAAGTGATCCAGAAGCGTAAAAATTCATATTAAAGTCACGCTTTAGGTATAATCGATTTACTTCTTTACAAACACACACAACAACAACCAAAGAAAGATGGACAAAACTCACATATAAGAGTGTTCATGCGCAAAGTTTAGTTACTTTTATACCAAAAACAAATAATTAATCAACTTGCGAGGCCGTGAGATAAAAAAAATAAAAATATATGCTCGATAGCAAAAAAAAATATAATAATTAAGTAAACATAAAACAATTTAAAAGTTGCTATCAGAAAATCACAAATGCTTTCTTGAAAAAGTTTTAAGTGATATTTTATTGAGTATACATTTAAATTTTTTTATTCATTTACTATTAGGGAGGTAATATTATCACAGATATCATACCAATATTTAACACGTCTGATAATAATGTTGAGTCCCAAAATGATATACGGGACGTTTATATTAAGGCTGGAATTATTATCCGGTATCCGATATCCGATCCGGTATCCGATCCGAACCGATCCAAAAATCCGGATATCCGAAGGATCGGATAAGGAACCGGATAGTTGAATAATGAGGTTCGGATGTCCGATCCATATTTGAATCCGTTAAATATATTAAAAAAATATTTTTTATTAATATTTCTTTTTAATATAATGAGATTTATATATATATATATAAATGATTTTTTAAAATTTATAATAACAGATTTTAATTTTTTTTTACAAAATCTTATATAAATAGTTTTTTTATTATTTTTTATAGTTTTTATCATCTTTTTATAATTTTTATCATTATTTTATTTTTTAATTATATATTTTTATTGATCCAGATATCGGATATCCAAAAATCTAGGTGGATATCCGAATCCGGATATCCAAAAGTCACAAATAAAGATAAGGATATCCGAAAAACCCCGAATATCCGTTCCAGCCCTAGTTTATATGACAAAGATTGAAAGTCCACTTAAGAAATTGGATATTCACATCACATCAAAAGTAACATATCATAAAAGAAAATCGCACGTCCCACAATGTTTAAATCACGGATAAAACTGACTATAATGTGTTTCAGTCTATTTTGTTTAGGGACTTTTGTTTACTGCGGAAATTTTTCACATTGATTTTTTTTAATTTTAATTATCATTTTTTTCTATTGCCATATTGTAATTTCTCATATAAAAAGAAAAACTGTATCGAACTAGAGCAGCTGACCCGGTTTAGAAAATGGGAAGAAATCAATGGCTTACAAGATCACGAGAAGAAGCCATGGAAGTAGAATCATCTTCATCTTCTCTATCTTCTTTATTGGTATTAACAAGAGTAGAGAGAAGAAATGAGTTAGTGTCGGCAGCGGAATTGCTGAAGAACGCTCTTGTGAGTTCGACGGCAGAAATGCTCCATGATCTCCCTAGAAACTCCATCGTCTCCGTCGGCGTCTCCGGTGGTAACGCCGTCTTCATTTCACGCGCCACCGTCGCTGGACCTTCTTCTTCTATGTTCTCTAGTTTTTTCCATGAACAATCTCTTCCCGTATGGCACATCATCACTGACAAAAAAAATCACACATCTCCACAATTAATGTGACCGATTAACCAAATTAACTAAGGGCAAAAAAAAAACTTACATTGATCTAAAGTAGTGGGATTTTGTGTGAAGAGGGTTTTGTGCAAACTTGTCATTGTTGATAGAGATTTCAGATTTGATTGGAGAAGAATCACTATGTGGCTTTGGCTATATATATTTATTAATTGATTCCCTCTTTCCTATTTTTCTTACATTTTTTACGGAAAGTAATAACTCCTTTTGTAAGTAATACATAAAGAAACATTATAAAATACAGTTCAGTCAAGTTGTTTTTTTTTTCTAATAAAAGTTTCCTTATAAATTGAAAACTTCAAATTTGTTAAACAACTTCTATAACAAAATGGAGAAAGAAAAAAAGAAACATTTTGCTGAACTCGTTTACTGAAGTGATCATTTTTTATTATGTTTTTTACGCTGTTCTCACAAATTTGTCTTTTACCTTAGTTTTAATTAGCTCGGTCAAATCTGTTTCATCTTCATTTGTTTACTGAGTTTTACGATTTAAATTCAGTGGCTAAAATTTAAGTAACATAGCATAAATACTTAACAACGACCTTGACAAAAAAAAAAAAAAAAAACTCAAACTGCCCCAAATGGTTTTTTTTTATATATTATTTTTTCTTTCGACTGTCCCAAATGGGTTTTGTGGGTTTAAATATAAATAAAACAAAATGATGGGTTTGCCATTCGTGTTCTAATTATTGCCGAAATTGAACGTTGTTGGCAAAAACAACTCCTTGCTTTCGTTTATCCTAACTTTCGTATTTAATAGGAAAATAATTATTAAAATATCATAATCATATATTAGCGTAAAGGCAAAGTAGAAGAGTTTATATATCTGCGGAAGAATAATAATGTAAATTGGTGGAGCCATAGAGTGTGCATTTATGATGATGCTGGACAAAGTGAGCCGATATTAAGGAACTTATTCTCTCCTTTTGGCCTCCCACTCATATTTACACATATCTAACAAGTCGAACCTGTATGATTACTAATCCATTATGCTCGTGGTTTCTACCTGGGAAGAATTAGTGGAAACAAATATAAAAAATACATATTTTTTTGTTGTTAAACGAGAATTCCTTCTCTTCTTAACACATCATAAAAAGACGTTATTTGGGGAAAACCAGAAATTAAAGCTGCAAAGGAGAAATAAGTATATGCCATTACAAATATAACACTCACTATACCGAGGACTAAAGGGATAGTTTTTCACGGCATAGAAAACGGAAATGCGAAGGCCCATTACATTAAAGGCATAGAAGAATACTTTCACCGCAACCACACAAACACAGGATTGCAGCATCTAAAAGTGGTAGCGGAAGGCTCATATGAAAACGGTATGTATATCTACGGTATAATCATGTTATGTAGAAGATCAATAAACGAGGGAAAAGCTTACTTGGACAAACTGAGGTGGAAAGAAAACAAAGGTAAGACAGAACAATGTTGGAAATTTAACAAAAGAGCCTTGCATGGAATGAAGGTGCAAGGAAAAGACACTACATGACAACACTTCGAGCCAATAGACCCGATCTATGTGACCTGAAATACCTCACCACCACATGCAACAACTGTTACTACTACAAGCAGATGGTGAAGTTTGTTTTCTTCATTTGAAAGCACCTACATCCTTCAGTATCTACTTAAGTACCGTTACATTTTCACTTTCAATAAGAGAAGTGAGAGTCTCATGTACTTTTTAACTAAAATTTAGTTCCTTAAGTTAAATCATGTCTAAAATCCTACTATCTAATAATTAAAACAATATGACCAAAATCATTGCCTCGGTCTACAAAGTTCGTCTAAGATAACAATATATAACAAAAAAGGTATAGAAACACTATACATTGGAATCTTAGAGAGCGTTACATTGTTTTCGTTCAAGTGAAGCCAAAATAATCCCAGATGAACATAAAATCACAGTATAAAAACACACAACCATACCTGTGTAAATACAAATAACAACATTTTTCTTGAAAATATTACTAAACGGATACTAACCAGTAGACACGGATAGAGCTGAACATCATCTAATTTCAATAAATTTTCAGTCGACGGCTTCGGAAGAGAAGAATCCAAAACGAATACAACATCTCCTATAAAAACGGTTATGATATAAAAGCAAATTTAAAAACATGGATTTGTAATTTAAAAACGATCCAAACCAGAGATGGAGAAGGAACATATGTTCTCTAAGAAGATGCCGAAAGTGACGGCGACAACTACGGCTCCGCCGAGGATAACAGGAGGATCGGAAAGCAGATTCCACTTTCGGAACTTTTGTTGTGGTCTTCTCCGATAATCTGCTGGATTTGTTATACCATCATAATTACTGCAACGCGAAAAATTACATTCACCAATTTACAGCTACAACCACAAAAATTAAAGTCACCAATTTCAATTCACTTTTCGGAGGTAACTCATCATTTACCTGCATTGTTTGCCAAGTCTTAAAGAAAAATATGAAAGAATCTGAATACCTAAAGGAATGAAGTCTGAAATTAAAATATTGAGAAAAAAATTGTTATATTTTTAAAAAGGGAAATTAAAGTATCATACAATACAATAAGGAGAGAAAACAAACAAATTTCTAAAATATTGGTCTCTAAAAAAAAGAGGTAAAACAACAAAACAAAGAAAAAGTAATAAACAAAAACAAAATCCCGCCCTACCTAGTAAATAAATAAAAGGCAATTGCGGAAAATGAAGAATAGTAGATGGAGAAAGGACAAGAAATGAAATATCGATCGAGTCTCTCTTGATACAATTCATGCATAGTTCTCAGATTGTTAACGGCTCTTTGGTTTTTAGTTTTGGTCAAGACCAAAAAATTATATAAAAAAATTCCATTAAATTCAAAAGAACCGGTTTTTTGGGTTAATATACCCAACCATCAATCCGATTCCCAGTCGGATCGGTCCAGCTTTAAAGACATTGGCATTTTAAAGGCTTTACACTGGCCCATACGTATAATTTACCACAAGGGCCGAACGAAGTAAACCATACAGATAAGTGAAGCTAGCAACAACATACATAATATACTCAGGTTTGATTCACATGGCTTTCTATCAACAAACAAAACACTCATCAATGTTACAGACCCGGTGGTTTGAAGAAAGGGGCCAAACCAAAGATGGTTTCCAGATCCAATGGTACCTGGAGAGACCGTTTGAGTAGCTCAGGTGTGTTGCTCGTATCTCCTTTCCATGTCCCAAACCACGGTCCTCCTCCTATCTCCACTGCTGCCATCGAGCTCTTTGCCTCCAGTATTACCTGCATCATCATTCACCATACCCAACGCTTTTAATCTTCTTTATCATGCATCATGACTAGCTAAAACTTTTAACTACGGGGATTCATTTGCATTCGCATGCATACCTTGCCTTTACTTCCATCATACAGCCGTTCCCATATCTGCAACTTCAATTCACCGTAACAACTATCTCTGCAAGCCGTAGCTAGCCCAGCTTCTGAGGTAGGAGCACGCAGAGGTGTACCCGCTTCGTTTGTTCTTGCCTCTAGTTCCACCTGTCACAAGACATTCATCCGGTGTCGGAAGCTAGCCATAAGGTAACGATGTTGTCAAAAGTGAAAAATCCGAGGAAGAATTTTTTTTTCACCATATGGGTTTCGTTCTCTGCAGTCATATACCAATAACCCCATGGAGACATGTCCCATCTAACAACACCATTCCATGGAATAAACTCGTACAATTTTCCATCATAGTGTACACAAACCTGCGCATTTACAAGGACCCAGAGATTTGTAAACTACTTGCATTCTAACATTGTATCTTCACTGTCATTGCTTAAAGACGGTATTAATTAGTGCATACCAGTGCAGCATTTTCATAGGTCTCAGTCAATCCGGGCAATTGCCTCAACCCGCCAGCTGCGGTCAAAGCAACTTCTCCACTTGCTCCTTCAAAGACATTACACTGGACCTGTGAAGAGACACCGAGTAATAAAGCAATCGAACAGGAGTTCAAATGTAATACATTTGTATGTATACAAAGGTGTGTACAATATTTAACTCGATGCTTAGAGTTTGCAACAATAAAATGTAGCACAAGGATGAAAATGTTTACCCAAAACCATTTTCTAGGGAAGCCTCCACCCCAATTCTTTTCTGAATAAGAAAGTGCATTTCGAAATTCAAACCTTTCACCACCCCATTCTATCCACCCTGCAAAGTCAAGAGATACAACATAAGATTTATATAGCAGTTTCTGTTGCCCATGCAATTACGACGAAGAGAGAGTAACTAAGAAAGTGGATGATTTCTTTCTTAATATTTAGCTTGCAGAAGGCACGTAAACTTAACCGTATCTTGTAAAGCAAAGCTCACACCTGTTGAAAGGCCTCCTGCCATGCATATCTGCCAATGAGGCTCAAATACAGGAAAAGCTGCAGGCCAGCCTGCAGTAGACTTCTGTTTGGCCCCAACATCACCCCAACCGTAAACAGGACGGGTACTATACTCCCACCGAGCAGATTTCACAGTTTCCGCGTAGTCAGTCCTGCCAAAACAAGTCAATTCAGATTTAAAAACAGAAATTTCCTAAATCAGAGAATTCTACTACTCGTAATATGCCAAACTAATCCCAACATCTGAGAATGCTAACATCCATCCTTTATTTATCGTGCATGAAAATTCTGAGCATGTCAATGACTAACTTCTGACAGAATTTATGTTACATTAGGAAACTATTCCAAAGAACAGGAATCATGACCAACTGAAGCACGCATTGTAGGTGAGTTGTGTGATCTAGAATTGATGCCTAAGATACCAAAGAAACAGTTGCGTTGCCGCTTTCTCAAGACTAAACGAGATTTCTACTTGCAAGCAATTCTAGCCTTGGGTTAGGCTTCAAGTATTATTGTCAAATATAGTGAATTCTTGCCGTGCGTGGAATCAGATAATTACCTGCCATCATCGCATATGTGACCTTGATGCCAAAATGGGGTAACTTGGAAACCTTCTGACACTCTTCTGTTGAATTCCTACAATCAAACGCCATGTTAATCAACATTCAAGACAATAGTAAGAGTAACAAAAACTTGAGAATTCCAATGCCTATTCAAACCACTGAGTAATTAGTGACAGTCCAGATATAATCAGAAGAATATTTTACATATAACGAGGGAGGAGGGAGAACAGCGATTATTTTTACCTCTGGTGGAATCTCCTTGCTCGGAGACCTTGCGCCTGGCACAGCACTGAAAGTATTCCCCAAAACTAGCTCATGTCTATCTATGCATGAATAAAATATATAGGTAAGGAATCTTCATAGTCATGCAAACTAATTGATGTTAAAGAAAACAGCACTAGCACCAAAATATAACAATAAGACTTCGAATCTTTCACATCAATAAAGAACATAAGAAGTAGAAGTAGAAACAAGACTCAGATTTGACTCTACTTGTTCTCATGGAACAGCATTAAGGATCAAGAAGTTACCTCCCCAGAAGTTCTGAGACTCTTCTGTGTATTGGCATATATATTTCTCATTAGCTCCAAGAATCTGGGCTCCGACACCAGTGAATCTGGGTCCATAGAGAGCCACTTCCAATGGTGACAATCTCTTCCGAAATGCTGGATTCTCCACAGAATACATAAAGCAAAAACTCTCCTTCTTCTCTGGGATCGAAACCCTGAAATACCATCCCTCGAAGAACTTCCGTGCTGTTCCATCGAAATGGTATCTGTGTGTATTTTTTAAGATAACAACAACTTGGTAAACTTTAAACAAGTATATAAATTCTCACTGATCAACAGCTCGTTTTCGATCATTTACTTCACAATTAGTCTTCAAATGGTAAAGGAACAAAAACAAAATTTCAACTTTTTCAATGAAAAAAAAAACAATATTCAAGTCACAATGATCGTAACAAGAACATGCAAATCAACAAAAAAAAATCCAATTAAACCGGAAAAAAACTAAATAATTGGAAGTTGAAACAAACTAGAAAAAGAGAAGTCGTATCGATTAGATCAATTTACCCACTGTGAGGAGTCCGAAGCTCGCGATTGGGCGGCGTCGGGACGTAAACAGGTTTCACAGAGATAGCGGCATCCTTGTCGGTGCCAATCGCATAGCCGGAGGAAGAAGTTTCACTGTTGGGTGTGGGGATCGACGCCGAAACCCTAGAAATGGAGCGGGGCCCAAGTTTAGGCGATCGGAACGGAACGAGTGAGCGAGTGAGAGGCGATGCAGGACGAGAGAGCTCAGAGGAAGAGAAATTAGTGTTCATCGATACAAACAAGCTCCGGGTCTCCATATTTGAAGACCAGATTCAGTAACAGAAAGAAAAAAGAAAGGCAAAGAAGCTGAAAGAAACGGAAAATTTTGGATTCGTGACAAAATCTCTAATGGACACTTAAAACCAAAAAAAATCTCTAATGGACATGCAGAGAGAAAGAAGACACGTTGTAAGTGCTTATGTGGAAAACTTACGGAAACTTATTTGCTTAATGTGAAAAATCTCTGAAATTATTACTTCTTTTCGCTTAACTTACGGAAACTTATTAATGAGGTTGTGTTAAAATTTTAAAGATAAACTCGTATGGCCCAGTGGGCTTGACAAAATTATAAGCGAAGGTTTTCTTACAAAAATTAAAATTCGTCAACAGCAGGATTCGAACCTGCGCAGGCAAAGCCCAACAGATTTCGAGTCTGTCTCCTTAACCACTCGGACATATTGACTGTCTGGCATCTCTGTGCGTAAGTTAAATTATAATTTAAATATTTTCTTTCGTAATCTTCATGTAAATGGAGCTACGAGTTCAAGGTGTTGCTTCATTTTACTTTTTGACTAAATTGATATCAATATAATTCTAAAAAAGCATGTGTGACGGGGTTTCATCGCTAACAAGTCACAGTTCTACGCGAAATTTTGGAAACAAAACGTTTCTCACTACTTTGGAATTAATTGACACCCATTAACTTGGAAATCAAGTGAGATTATACACTGGAAGCATAGTTTGACATTTGGATGTCTCCGTAGACAAAAACGTATAACTTACATTCAAATACAAAGAAATAAACATCAATTTGTAAATTAAAAAATAGAAAAAAAACTCTATAATGAATATAAAAATTTATTACCAATGGAAACATATAGAATGTCTGAAAAACCAAATGAGATGAAAAGGTCCTAAAATAGAATCTTCAGACAAACCAAATGAGATGAAAACGTTTTCCAGTTTTTCTTTCTCTACAAGAAATATACAAATCCATTACCGATCATAATCAACGGCAAATTATAAGCAAGGAAGAAGATAACATATAGATATATATGTATGTATCTCCCAAGAGGGTATAAATCAATTGATCAAAGCTTTAAAAAAAAAAAAAAACAGAGAAGAAAGAGAGTTAGCTGAGTAAAGAAAACAGAGGATAGAGGAGATGAATACTCAGAAATCATGGATTGATGGAGGAATTTTCACATGGTACCAGCTCTTCCGGAAGTCGGTTTTGTACTAGGCTTGAATTTGGAGATGTCAACGAGATCCCCGAATAGCTTATCCTCTGGTTTATTCTTAGGTTTCATAGGAGGAAGATAAGACGTGGCAGACGATGAAGATGATGGTCCCTGATGCGGAGCCTGGTCTCTGATGGACAAACCGTACATTTGCTGATCCAGATACGGGCTACTTCCTTGTTGCTGTTGATTATAGCCATATCCGTATCCACCCATCTGGTTTCCATACGCCTGTTGCTGTTGCTGTTGTTGTTGCTGTTGGGCATAGAACTGAGCCATCATCATCTGCTGCTGTTGTTGTTGGGGTGGATAACCTTGCCCTAGAGCCTGATTGGGTTGGTTTGGCATTGGATGTTGCATGTACATACCGCTGCTGGTTTGCGGCATTTGAGGATATGGACTGTTGTTAACCGGTTGGCTGGTTTGGGGCATTTGCGGATAGGGGCTGTTGTTGTTAACTGCTTGGCCGGTTTGGGGCATTTGAGGATATTGTTGACCATGTGTGAAGGCGACTTGTGTCGGATGCATTTGAGGAGAAAACGGACTTCCTGACTCCGCAGTGGGACTGAAGTCTTGGTGCTGAGCTTCCCATGGGGGAGGTGGAAATGCCATACTGTCTTGGGCACCTTCTTCGCATTACAAAATTACCACAAACAGATCAAATAAGGACCAAAAGAGTGAAATGTCTCAAAAGTTACAGTTTTTCATTTAAACTCAGATATATTACCATAAGATGGCTGCTGTGCAGGCTGACTATTCCAGGCCCCTTGCCCGTATGATGGCTGCTCAAACTGTGAATAACCCATTTGAGGAGCAAATCCATTAGATTGTTGTAATCCAGCTTCTCCAGCTTGATTATTTGGTTGCTGGTGCAGTTGCGGATTCAAAGGACTACTCTGTGGAGCTGAATTGCCAGTTGGTGCAGTTGCAGGACTTGGACTATTAGTATTGTCTGAGAACATATCGATAAGGGCAAGTGCATTTTGATCTGATGCGACCGGACTTGCTGGTTGAGGAGGCCCAACAGGAACAAGGGCAAGATCATCGCCACTGAGGAGGTCTATTTTGGAATTGGCTGAACCATTAGTTACAGGTGGTGCAGGGAGGGCCAACTGATTTAGAACCCCGTTACCAGAACTTGATGTAGCTCTGTGAAAAAGTTGGACGTAGTACAAATCAGAAGCTATTATTAAGACAAATTTTTTTTTACCAGGTCACTTGGTCCGAAACCCCAGTTCTTACTTGGTAAGCTAAGAGACAAATCAACACCGTTAACATAAATGTTTATAAAGTTACTCTCATCTCTATCAGTAACTTGTAGTTTTGCATCTGAGATTGTAATTATTTCTCTGTGTAAGCCATATATAGGGCTCAAGCTTGTAGCTACGATTGGTAACCCGTATCCAAAAACAGGTGTTTATCCAAAACTCTTGGGTGACTGTAAAGTTTGGTCTTACGTACCCGTTCGTCTGATTACTGCTGTCCCCAGTATCAATAAGTGGACGATCAACATCTACAAGTGATTTTCCTGTCTCAGACTTGGGCTTCTCGATGTGAACAGAAGTTCCAGGAGTTCCAGAAGAGATTGCTTCATAACTGGTTAAGACCCGCTGCAAGTCATCATTCAACGCCAGACCTTGACATAGTAGAGACTCGTCCCTGGATAACAAAGTTGTGAGGTAAAGAAGAGTACAAAGAAACCTAAGCTCTGAAGCATAAACGAAATTTTCATCAACTGGATTATTCCACTTGATACATTCGAAACGTGAAGTAAGTATTTCACAGCAATAACTCAGCATGTACGAATTTGAGATATTCTTGATGAAGGTCTCTCCCCACCCTCTTACGTAAACCTAAACCCAGATAAACATGAATGCTCCCCCGTCTCTCTATGCTTTTCAATATAAACACAGAACCTAGCCAGCTATAACTCATGGTTACAAAAATTAAATAGAAGACTCAACTATGGTTGCTTTATTTACTTAAGTAGACCTGGAGTCTTTGGGGCTCCAAACACACATCATCTGCGTCTCTCCCAAAATCAATTGAACTACCATGGACTTTCACACTGAAAGATATTGGTGCCATTTACGCATGCATAAAAACAAATCTTTCGCTGCCGAATCTAGGGGTAATATGTATGAATAATATTAAAAAAGAATATAAAAAAAAAGATCTCATCGGAATATAACTAATTTGCTACATGAAAGAGATAACTACATGTAACTGGAGAGGAAAAGAAAGAGCTCTTACGAAGTCGAGTTGACTAGGTGTACCACTCTTTGTTTGTATGTACGACACTGCTCCACCAGATCGACCATCACCTCCTGTTTAAGGTCCTAAAGAAATCCAAAAAAAAGAAGAATTGATCATCCTGAGATAATTACGTAGAAAGCAAAAATAATTAAATTCCGCAATTGCAATGTCCAAAACAATTCCAAAAATGTTCCTTGTATATTCTAGCATATTTTGCACTATAGCCAACACTTGCAAACAGGTAATTATTTTTCTCTGCAACTAAATTGTGTTACCTCCTTGTTTCCTGGCTCTAACGCACTCAGCATTTCCGCAAGCACATCCATAATACCTTTTGCATTTTGAATCTCCGACAAACTGAAAAAGAATTTTGACATACAACAGAATAAACATTTGAGAAGCAACAGATCCTGAGCAACAAAGGCATGCGACTACGTCCTAAATAAAGAAGCAAATAGACGCAAAGTTAACACTTGGAGACCCTAACGTACATTCCTAATAAGTCCAACACGAAAAAATTAAACTCCATTACTACACAAGTGTTTTGCAAAAACCAAAGAGAAGTTACTTAATTATAATTATTTCCTTGATTCTAATCAAGTCTCAACTTCTTGCTTTCTGCTAATACATTTCCTCAGAACAAAAAGTAGCTAGGCCTATATTAAGAAAATTTATAAGATAGCTCAAGGACATTGAAATTAGCCCAACAAAATATTCCATGCTTCTGTTAAAAATTCAGCATTTTCGAACAGCAGAGTTCAACAGAAGATATCTACCTCAGAGTCGGAAATTCTGGCTCTGCTGAAGGTTCAGGCATATCATTACTAGGTCCAGGATTACGAAGATTTGGAGGGTAAGACGTCAAAGGCTGTGTCTGTGGAGGTGTGAACACAGGAGCTGATCTCTCTGATCTCTGAGGGAAAACAGCCCCAGCACGCTGAAAGAGACAGGAGTCAGCAACGGTGGTTAGGAAAGAGTAGTGGAAGAAATTCTATCAGAACTCACAAAAGAATCTAAGAGGATTCAGTATGAGACATATTTAAACTTCAGTAAAATACTATACTGAATGAAAAATATCAAACAACAATTTCAGTAGACCTACCAACAATTCCTGGTATCCTGCATAGTATTGTGGATATCTTGCCCTAGGGCCACCAAAGGCTTCTTGCCATGTATCGATAAGGACCAGGATCTTCTCTTTGACATGGAAGTCCGGCTATATGTATCAATAGATACCTTGAATTAGAGATATAGAGTTAACTTTTCCCGACATGACCAAATATGGAAGAACCCTTACCTTCTTCTTAACTATCCGGACCATCTCATGGATAACACCCTTCTCAGCCACATGCATATGAACCATGTCACCACAATTCTTCACTATCGTCTCAAGCAGCTAAATATAACAAATGCATGATGAGTGAATATACACTATCATTGCAAAACAAACGAGAGATGAAATGATGTGAACATAATGTATCAGAATATCATTCATGTGCAACTTGTAAGTCGCAAAATGCTCATGTACACTAGTACAAAAAAAGGAGCAAAACTAATTCTGGTGAGGTTTGATGTGTCTAAATGACATTTATCATGAACAAGTAATCTCTGCTCATGTCGACTTGCGCTGATTAAAAGACAACTGCCCATGGATCCTTTAGACCTTTGGAATGAAGCTACATGTGTAACTAAAACAAACAAGCTATCTGAATGGACAGTTAATATAGCCAAAATGGTTATCGACGAAGTAACCATAAAGGAAAATAAAAAGGAGACAATTATCTTGGAGCTCACTGTTAAGGCAAGAAGTTGAGCTTTTGGATTCCTGCTACCAATCCGTTTTTTAATGCCTTTCACAACATCTTTTGCTTGCCTGCAAAACAGCAACCAGTTTCAGACATCATGTAGGATCCATCTGGTTAGTACATATCAATTATGTAACCCTGAGATCACAAAGCATATAAAGGAAATGACTTTTCAGCTTTTACAATAAAACCCTATAAATGATTAATTATTTGGTTCCATGAGCTACTGCAAATTTTAATCAGCTGCGAACCCGGACAACCATAAACAGAAAACGATCAAGAAAGACTTCCTCCTCAACTGTAACTATACAGAAAACAAACACTAACCATGTCGACTTAGTTAAAATTCAGCAGTGAAGCCTATATGCACATCAACAAAAACCCTGGAGCTGATTGTGAATTATCTGTTTTTCTTGAACCTTGGCCAAAATTAGGTAAAAAACAGTAAGTCACAAGTGCCTAAAGGAAACATGGAAGAAATCTAATTCTGGTATCTGCTTCTCCAGAACTATGAATTTCGATTTTCATCTTAGTGTCAAGTTTCTTACTGAAGCAACAAAACCATCACAGATTCAAATCGGAATAGACAGTTTCAATATTTTTAGGAGACTAATCGAAAACTTTAGACAACAAGAAGCAAACATAGGTAGACAAAGCAGGATAATTAAAAAAAAAAAAAAACCAACGGAGCAGAGGCAGCTTACGCTGGATCGCTATTGAGCATGTCACAGATCTCGAGATTCATAGCCCAATCCGGTCCGATCAGCATATCGCTCGTCGCTCTCTCCACCATAGCGTTCACCATCTTCGCTTTGACCCCAAAACAAAAACCTCCGACGGGAAGAGAAAGACGAATTTCCAACCTACGAACGAGCTTTTTCGGGCGAAGAATACTCCGGCGAAGAATCTCTCGCTCAGGAATTCACGCCCCTCTCTCTCTCTCTAGTAGATTTGTTTTTTTTTCTTTCTCTATTATTAATTTTCGGAATGTTTTTTTATAATTTCTGTTCTTCAGATGATGAAGATTTTTTGTTTTTTTTGGTCGAAAGATGATGAAGCATTTTCACGGATTAGCAAAAAAAATGGAAAAAAAAAACGAATAACAAATAGGGCAATTATCTAAAATAACACATTTTAAAATTTTTGTTCCAAACTTAACACCAGTTAAAATTGATAATAATAGCATAAATTTAATATTAAAATAATACAAAAATTTTTTAACGAAGAAAAATTAAACCTTAAATTTAATATTTGAATTATTCAAAATTATTTTTTAACGAAAAAAATTAAATTTTAAATAAGAAATAGTGAATCCAAACATAATATTTTAATTTTATTTTAAATTTATTTTAGATAAACATATATTTTCACATAATTATTTATGCCATTTTCATAAATTTAAATTTGGTGTGGTTGATTTAAAACAAAAACAAATAATTTTGGTCCTATTTTATTTTATGGTATTTCTTTAGCAAATATAGTAGAATATCTTTTGGAGGTAGGTCCTCTCCTCAATCATAGCCACGTGTTTGTTTGATGGTTACCCCAATTCAGGTTTGCTTTTTATCGGACCGTTCGTTTGAAAGACCAATTGAATCCGACGGTCATCGTATCAAACAGTATTATGTCAGATACTTTAAGAAAAAAAAACTTTTTTGGGAGCTAAATAATAATGCCATTCAATCCTAATTAGATTTAGAAGCCATGATGAAACAGAACTTACTTTTGAAACTTTAAAAAAAAAAATCACATCTATTATATATCTAAAGTGTTGATTGGTCTAAGTCTCAACATACTTTATTTTTTGTTTGTGTACATAAAACACAATATATGTTTATTCAAGTGGATTAATCAGGACACTAACACAATTGTTGGTCCAACGCTTATCTTGTTTATCTTTTCAAAAGCTGGTTTTCTTTGGATCTCATGGATCAATTACAACCTCGATATTAGGAATCTTTTGATAAAAGTATATTAAATTTTTAACTCACTCTAAAAAGAAGCTTATATTATTAACTCAGAAGAAGTTAGGTATGGCATAACATTTTAAACGTCAAAACCATATGTCATCAATTTCTTCATTATGCATTTAGAGTATATTACAAATGAGGATTTTATCAATTAGGACGATACAACACATAAAACTACGACGAGTCGATAACACAGCTATAGAAATCTACGATAAATAGTTTCATTTACACCACACTTAAAATAAACAATTTTATTTTATTTATTTTGTTTTTGACGTAATTTAAAAAAAAAATTTATACACATTATAACGCGGATTTACGTGAGATATCTCTTGATATTTACCACAATTTGGATAAGTTTGGAAGTTTTGCATTTTGAGTAAAGATTTGGGGTCTATCTGTAATTATTTTCCACGCCGGACGGGAGTTGCCTATTTGTTTCTGCATCATCACCTTCTTCTTCCTTGTTTTCTTTTTCCTCATTTCTCAACTCCATTCCATTGATTCTTCTCCATGTTTTTCCAAGCTTTGCATCTAGGGTTTCTGATCAAATTCGAAAGAAAATCCTAGCTTGATTTCTTCGGGATTCAGCCTGTCGATTAGGGTTTTTTTAAAAAAAAATTTGTTTCTCTCAACCTTCAATCAATGGCGATCATCGGAGACGCGCTGCGTCAGGCGTTTATGCCAAAACAAGAGTACGAGAGCCTTAGGGAGGAAGATAGAGCCTGGATTAAGCTCCAGAGGCCGACACTAATGTCGATCGTGGCTTTCCTTTGCCTTGTCATCTTCACTTGCACGATCGTCAGCTTGAAAATTGTCTTTCCTTCGAATGTTCTGAGGAGGCCATTCTGCAGCGACAGGAAGCTACAGCCTTTGCCTATCTATGGCAAAGCTCGTGACTCCGATCTGTTTCCCGGTGCTTTTTACTTGACGGATCAAGAGACTGTCGATTTCTACTGGATGGTCGTTTTCGTTCCGTCGACCATAATCTTCCTTGTATCATCTGTTTATCTTGTAGCAGGTGAGCGTCTGAATGATTGTTGTTTCTAGAAATCACTAGACTTTGCTTAAACTCTCTGCTAGATTTCGTCATATTAGATTTTCTATGTAAGGAAACTTGTTTCTTCCCTTTAGTGGCTTTCTGTCTCCTCGTATATATATTAGAGAACAACTGTTTGGATACGCTTGATTTTCGCATGGCAGCCCTTCTTACTTACTTCTAACTCTCTAAGTTTTAACTATGTTCAACTTCTAGAGTCGAGTCCCATCTATTATCTCTTTTTATTCAGTCCTTCAAGAAGTGACTCTTAACAACATTGAAACGTTGTTAAATGCTTTATTATCCTAAATGGCTAAACCTCTCTACAACTTCTCCTTCTTTTTTTAATCTTTTCATCAAGGCCTGGTATGTCTTCTTCTTATTTTCTCGTTATTTTGTTGCAATACTGCAGGGATTTTTGTGGCTTATTCCGCTCCTCACCGTCATGGGTTTCTAAAAGTCGTTGAAAATAACTACTGTGCTTCAAGAAGAGGTATACTCAGTCTCTTCTCTCTCTTTAAGATGTATTCGGCTTTCCTAATATATGTTTTGTATTTAAGATGTATTCCTTTTCAGTACCAACTTTTTTTCTTGTAAACTTTATGTATAATCTGTTTCATCTGGCTATTAATTATGATGTTTCCACCTTTGGGAATCTGGCCTCTTCAGAGTTTCGTTTCACTAAGCTTGGACCTCAAATAGGTTATTGATCTTCTTTATCCTGTCTGATAAATTCACAGGTGGGGTTCGTTGCCTGTCAATTTTGAATGTTGTGTTTGCTATCATCTATGGTCTCCTCGCTATATTTCTCGGCTCCAGCCTCCTGACGCTAGGAAGCAGTTGTTCTGTGCCATTGTTTTGGTGCTATGAGATTTCTTCATGGGGTTTGGTAATCTTGTATGCTGGAACTGCTTTCTCCCTTAGAAGAAGAACTGCTTTAGCTATTGACCAAGGAGAGATTGGGAACATAAGTCATCAGGGCTTGGAGATGCTTGAAGCAAATCCTTTGGAATTCACACCAGATGTTGAAAGACGAGTGAACGAGGGGTTTAAAGCATGGATGGGTCCATCTTTGTTATCATCTGATGAAGAAGACGAACCCGAGTTTTACAATGAAGAGCCCAATGTAAGTCATACTCTTTCTAGTAGGCAAAGATCTTGATTCTTGGAAAGAAGAATTTGAATTTTGTAAACCTCCAAAGATGGGTTGCTTCAGAGATTGGGCTCACCACATTGTTGCCTCGGTGATTCTCGGGTTTCTCTCATGTCTCTGCTTTTCGCTGATGTTGTTTTATGGACGGAAGATAAATCAGAGCGGTTAGGATTGTCCCGGTTGTAGATATACATACAGTGGATCATCAAAAATGGGTTGGTTCTGTCTTTTGAGCAGCTCTCCATAGTAGGTTTTGTTCGTTTACATTGGTTATTTTCGGAATCTTGGGGTTGGAGTGTAGGCCTAACAGTACATTTTGACGGTACAGGACCTTTATATATCAACATTAATCACATCGTTAAAGGTTTACCATAAACTCCCAATTCCTATAGAAGAAGAATCCGTGTCTCCTTAGAATTTTTGATGTTATGCTATTGAAACTTGGACGGTTTCTAATTGGTTCCAATAGCAACAATAGTGACTTCGTTCTCAATTGATATTCATAACGAGGACGATAAATTTTGGAATTAAAACTTTTTCGTGCAAATACATAATTCAGGGAATCCCGATGAATAAGTGGAACACGAAAGAATTCAGTAGTGTGCAATATATCTCATTATTCAAAATCTGAATTTCAGATTAACCGAGAAAGTATGCATTTGATGCAAATGTGTTGTTCCTTATATTATCAGAGTGATTGAGCTCAAAATACACGATTGACGAATAAATTGATATAGTAACAACAATTCTAGATAGATGATGATGGGCTGTCCAAATTATTTAGCCGCGGAACATCCTTGACCCAAATGATACTGAATTTACCTTTTTTATGTGTTTGAAACTCATTCATGGAATCTTTCTTGAGAACAAGTAACATTTTCTCTATTTAATCAATTGTATCATGTCCAGAGTTGAAAGATCTACACATTTAAAAAAGAAAATTAGACAGAAGGTGGGGATGGAAATAAGACATACACAGATGGGGGATCAAAAAATATTGAAGGCGAGAATAAATGTCCCTTCAGAGCTCTTATGAACAAAAACAGCCTTTTCTATCTGCAACTCTTCAAAAGGTAAGATGATGGGCTCGAGTAGCCGCCTGGAGAAACCGAGGGTACCTTTGCTTTCCCTGGTGTCCCGCAATCGCTGAAGTCCAAGGCGCGACGCTCCACCTGCTTTTCCACACAAAGTTTGTTAGTCAACTTTATAAACTAAAGACTGTTATTCCTCTTATCTTTACCAAGTTCAAGATTCAATTTCAACATTGAGCTAGACCAAGAACAGAAGAAGAGAGTTGATAAGGTTTTCTTGTAACTAGCCTAGGGGTTGAGCAGTGAATTGTAGCTTTGCCAGCTCAGAAACAGACTTTAAAGTTAGTTGAGAGCTGAAGGGGGATTCTGAATTTTCCTAGGGTATTGATTTGGGCAATGGTCGAGAGTTTGGAGACTCCTCTCTCGTTAATCAAGTCTCTTCTATGGTGTCGTTATTTGCTGAATTGAATAAAGGTATTTCTTGGTTCCATACTTATTAAGATATATTATGTGACAGTTGAAGCTGCTACCTGGGAACGGGTTTCAAGCTGATCGTGAGGCCAGTGCTGATTTTCTTTCCCTAGAATAGATTTGTTCAGCTGTCTCTTCTTGAGTATCGATTCAGGTGTGTCATTACCCAAAACTTCCAGAGCATCTGCATAGGCCGTAGCTGTGTGTTCACTCAAATGCTTCATCAGTCCTATGGCATCATAACTCATCTCTCCCGGACTCATAAAGCACCCGATATCCTGGAAATAAAAGCAAAACAACAAAGAATATTTTGTCCATCAACAAGAGCTTCAATCTAAAACAAAAAGTAGAGTATCCAGGAACTAGTTTCATTCATAGTTATTCCATCTCACATTACCTCAAATGTAATTTCTGGAGGCAACTTTGGACTTTGCAAGAAAGAACCAAAGAGTAAAGGGGATTTCCATGGTGATGGGGAATCAAGGAGTTTTTTGAACGGAGTTCCATCAAATCTGGAAAACGAGTGGAACCAAGACAAAGTAGAATTAAAAAATGGAAAAATCAGGTATCAAACACATACAGAGGAAAAGTAAAACTTACATGCTGAAGTTTTCAATATCAAAACTCTCTGCAGTGTTGGTTTTATTCCCTGCAATTGCTGATAAAGGAATAGAGTCTGCAGTGCATGGAGGTTCTGATGAGATTTCTCCATTTGGAATAGTACCTAATGACTTTTTGTGTTGATTCGACGGATCTTTCGCACTTGTATTCACTTTGTTATCTGGTCTAGATCCAGTTTTATTAGGAGAACTCAGTTGCATCTCAACATCATTATGATCAACCAAACTTTCTTGGTCCTG
This sequence comes from Eutrema heterophyllum, assembly GCA_002933915.1. Taxonomy (NCBI): domain Eukaryota; kingdom Viridiplantae; phylum Streptophyta; class Magnoliopsida; order Brassicales; family Brassicaceae; genus Eutrema; species Eutrema heterophyllum. The sequence goes on along the minus strand of PKMM01025773.1, from coordinate 157,889 downwards.
GTGCAAAAAAAAAAATGATCCTTGAATTAGCACCAATGATAAAACAATGATCCTTGACAAAGACAGCTCAAATAACTACATGCAATGTGTTTGAGCAAACTAGATTGGCACGTTCCAACCAGAAGAGATTTCAATAATCTAGATTGATGTCTTAAGCAACGGAAGTTCACAAGTAGACTCAGTAAATGCCGGACAGTGCACATTAGAGCATATAGAGAAAAAAGACGGACTTACAATTTTATCTGAAGCACCAACATCACTACATCCCTTTTCGTTTTTCATAGAAGTCATTCCTCCTGACTCCAAGGTTTCCTTTGGGTCCTCATCTATAGGAATCATTTCTTGATCTGACCGACCTGAAGTACCCTTATTATCTTTTGCTTTGGAAGGGGAGGCACATATATTTTTATTGTCAGGAAATTCTGACAGACGAGAGGAATTGCAATCATCTCCATCATCAAGCATAACATCTAAGCGTGAAAAATCTTTAGCCAAGGAGGAAGCCTCAGCTCTTTTAAGCCTTTTTTCTTTTCTTCTATCAAGCACAGGTGACAGCAAGTCCTGATGCCGCTTCTTTAAGATGGATGGTGCACCACTAAAACTCTTGGCAGCATCTTTAAGCATGACATCAGGGCTCTTATCGTGACACGGTGAATCCCATAACCTTAACGGAGTTGTACAATTCATCGAAGAAATCATCAATTGGCGGATACCAAAGGGACTGTACTCTTGCCGTAAGTCACTATTTGATGGTACAAGATCACAGCTGAAGAAAGGAATATCTGCACTTGGAAAACGTGGAGGTTCATAACAAAGAGATCCTTTGTCTTTTTCAGCTGGCTTATCGTCAATAGGAAAATAAATCTTGTTCACTCTAGAAGGAGAAGAAAAACTATTCAGAGGTACTAGCTTCAAAGAATCCTTGGGAATATATGACAGTTCCTGCTGTTGGATACCATCATTATCATTATTGCCACGGGAAGTTACATGTCCATCAGTGTCGATGAAATCGTCATTTGTATCAGTTTTACGTTCTAATGCAGTAGCTCCAAGAAGGTGACGACCTTGAATAGGATCACTAGAATCATTACGGAGTGAAAGTGACTCCTTCACAGCTGAATATAACAAAGGAACACAATTATGACCCGCCAGGCCCTCAGAATTTGAAGGATGCCAGGATAAAGCTGGAATGTTTCCAGTTTCATGAGCATGGGTTTCTGCAGACCGGGAACAGAGAGATCCTTTGTCCTTTTGAGGGTCACCCATGTTCTGACCTTGCTCACCAGAAGATGTACCGCTATCTTTCACGGTATTTGGGAAAAGAACCCTACAGCACTCTTCGTCCGTGATCAAAGTTTGAGCTTGTGGATGAATACCTGTGTCCGAGTTTGGCAAAGAAGGTTGATCACTTAATCTGACTGAACTTTGAAAAGCTTGGGGTCCTTCATTTTTTCCATCTACGTTCATGCTATGGGTCAATAACTGAGGACAGTCTAGATTGAGGTCCTGTTTAGAATCATTAGATATACCCTGCAATTGATCCTCTGTAGATGTGGTAGTTCTAACCTCGTGAGAACAGTTATGATTCTGAAACTTCTTTGAGGATTCTGCTTCACAAGAAATTTCGGGGACAACAATTTTGACATCTTCAAAGGAAGGGTCGTACGATTCTACATAAGATGCAGAGTTTGAGATTTGTTGCTCTGTTCCTGAAGGCAATTCAGGAATGTAGAATTCTTCATTTGCAGGTTTAACCTCATCTAGTAAATCATTGGTCGACTGTGAACAACTGAAAACAGTTGAAGCTTGGCTGCATTCTGATTCTTCAGCATCAGCCCCTGGCCTGAAATTGCCTTCATCTCCACTGCTATTCATCCACGAGGAAGATGAAGCGATAGATTTGTTCTGAAGGGCAATGAGTGGCGAGTTTTGACACTGATCTAAAAGACCTGATGCATAGTAGGAATCCAACTTCTTCTTCACTGAGCTGTTCCAGTGATTTTTTATTGAATTATCTGACCTATGGAAACATAAGAACAAATAAGCAAATAACCAAAGAAGGAAGGATCGACCTTAATCATCAGCAGCAAAACCTTTAATTCCATGGGAATAAGCATAAGAGACCACCAGATTTTCAAGACACATGTTACACGAATTCTGTCATACTAGGACACATGGAAAAGACATATTTACCTTCCTGGCAAAAATTTCATTAGCTCTGCCCATTTATTCCCATAAATTTGATGTGCACGAATAAGAGTCAGTTCCTCTTCCTGGGTCCATGCATTTTTATTAATGCCAGGGTTAAGATGGTTATGCCACCTACATCATCCACAATATTGTTCATGTGTATCCAAGCACAACACAAAGTAAGAATTGTAGTAAAAAATGTCATTTTATTGGCAAAAGAAGTAGAGATTATGTGTATACCTTTCCCTACATTGCTTTCCTATGCGCCCGGGTAAATGCTGAGAAATAGTAGACCATTTCTTTGGCCCATATTTTTCTACCAGAGCAATTATTGTCGTATCCTCCTTCGAAAATATGGAAAGATAAGATGTCATGAAACACATTACAGATATTATAATGTACGACACTCAAACGACCACCACGCTGGGCAAAGTTGAGTAAAGCATATCAAGCAATTCACCACAATTAGAAAAATCACCTCTTTTGACCACGGCCCTTTCACAAGCTCTGGGTTCAAGACCTTTTGCCATCTATGAAGACACTGGACATCAGTCCGATCCGTAAAACATTCAGCTGACAAGGTGAAACAAATAAAATCACACATTGCTTTCACCATTCTTTTAAAAGACTAAAAATAAATGCGGCAGCTAAAATAGAGTATTGATATGATCTTTAAATACGTTGGAAAAATAAAGTAGAACAAGAAGGACTCAGAATTTGCTACTTGACTTACCTATCTTCTTCCAGTTCTTTCCTTGAAAACGCTCAACAGCTTTGCACAAGACTTCATCCTGATCCAGGAAAAACAGAATTAATCTAACAGAAAATTTCATAGAGACAAATCTTCAGTACATGCGAAGGATAGCTAATGCCAACTAGTTAAATCGAACTGTACAAAGCAACGATAGGGGGTTATACAACCAATTGATTACGCCCAAGCCATTGTTCCAGGATACATTTCTGATTGAAAACTTGCGTGGTTGACAATAAATGAAGAATGCAAGAATCAGGTAGACAGCAAAAAAGAAAAGACACAGGAACCCACCTCTTCGGCCGTCCACTGTCCTTTGGTGGATCGTCTTGCAGGGCCACATGTCCTCCTGTGAAAGTGTTTTATACATCACAAAGAGCTTGCAACGTTAAGCTGAGAATGTCTTGTTGAATGCAAAATTTGGTGCTAAAAGCAATTTTAACCTCAACATTGAAAACCGAGAGAAGAAAACAAGTGAGAACTGAAGCATACCCGTATTTGCCTTTCTGGTTGGCTTGGAAATTCTCGCCTGGAATATTAGGGGCTTTCATATCACGCTTCATACTTAGCAAGAGAAGCAATATATCATACCCCAAAGCCGGTTTCTTTGGTGTGTCTAACAAATCATTATAAGCCTAGCACAATGCCTACAATCTGAAACAAACAAAAATAAACTTAAAACACAGTCGGAAAAACAATCAGCATGAGCTTACAGATACAGTACTTAGCAAAAGAATTAACATTTTTCCAGAAACTAAAGTCAAAACGGCGAAGAAATGCTGGAAAATTAGAATTGAAGAAGGCATAAATTAGCTTTAGAATATGAGATATGGTAAAAAAACCTAAGATATGAACCCGAATTAGTTTCAAAAAACAAAAAGCTCCGAACTTCCTCTAAACAAAATCTAGCTTAAAATCGAAATGGCAGTGTGCTTTTAAACAAAAGTAAGAGAAGTTTCAAAGAGAGTAGATTTTGATGGTGGTTCAAAAATCATGAAGAAGTCTGGAGAAAACCAACCAAGATAATTTGACCTTAAGAAGACGGAGACATGGTCATATGAATCAATCCAGAATCCGGGAACGTACATACGACCTGTAACGCTCACAGTAGCAGATCCACCAAATCCAGAAAATAATCTAAGAAATTAAGACGCTGAATCCAGACGGGCGAAGAAGAAGAAGAAAACAAATCGAAATAGAGAGAGAGGAGAGAAAGAGAGAGAGAGAGGTATTCAAACATGGAGAGGCGGAATTGGGTAGCACTTTCGAAGTGAGATCAAACAAAAGGGCAAGATGATCTCAGCCGTTCATTTCAAGCTATGAATCTAGTCTCCATAAAAGTTCCACGCCTATATGTTTTTATTAATTTTTTCTTCCTTTTTCTTTACAATATACGTTTTCTTCTTCTTTTTTAACATTCAAATAACATTAGGCATTCATTAGCATATACTTTTTCAATTAAAATGAAGCTTGTTTTTAATTTAGATTGTTTTTAGGTGAGATAACATTTTGTAGTTTTTCTTTATCTGCCAATAATGTTTTTGGGTAACAGCTACTCTGTTCCTCTTTTCATGTCAAAATGAAAAGAAGCCTAAAATCAACATAAAACCCCTAAAAACTATGTGGACAAAGTCAAACTCGAAATCAAAAACTATAGCAAAATTAATTAAATTATCCCAGGTATTCAGTGAGTTAATAATACAGTTTGTAGAATTTTGCACTAGGTGTACTGGAATACTTTCTGTTTTTATTATTAGTTTTAGATTCTCTCATTATTAATAGTTTTAGATATAACTTTCCAAAAACATAAGATAGATCTAAAATAGGAAAGAGAAATATGCATAATAAGCAAAGAGTTTAAAAAAAAAAAAAAAAAAGAGAGCTAATACTGCTAAATTCTTTCCAAAAAAAGAGTGAAAACGAAACCAAATATGATCTAAACCAAAATTTGCCAACTAATATAACTTGCTGGCTGATTTCTACTTGTAACATCACAGGAGTCACAAGTAGATAGATAATAAAGGTTTCGACTGTGAGGTATACATAAATAAAGTCGCAACTAGAAATATATTAAAAGCAGAAGCAACAAGTGACGAGCTAAAGAGAGAGAGTAGATAGAAAGTGTGTGATCATGCTTCCACCTTCTGAGCTTTGTTCCAGCGACCACTCGGGGAATCAGATCCCCTCTTCCGCCCAAACCTCCCTCCTCGTTTTCCTCCCCTGCATAGACCACATCCCAAACTTTTATAACAAAGAAACTGAATCGAATAAGTCATAAGTATATAATATTCATTATTTATTGTGTTTTATCCAACAAAACCCAAACCAAAGTAATTAGTATAGGTTATAGTTTGAACCTACTCTTCATTAAATCAAACCTAATATATTCAAATACCAAAACATGTACTCACCTTCCTCCACGGCCACCCTTGTCAAACCGATCTTTGCTGCGAAGGAGACCCCAGTACTCCTTTTCAGCTTCGCCTGACACCACAATAAATCCATTTAACTCAAGCAGAACAAGGTTAGGTAAAGATAAGATGCAAGTTAAAAAAGTGTTTTTTACCGGTAACAGGTTCAAGGACAGCGATAAAATTCTTCACGGCTAGTCCACCTTCTTTGGCTAATACTGCTGCTGCACGGGCATTCTGGGATGCTTCTGGTTCATCAAACCTAAGGTATCCCGTCTCGGCTCCCATTTTGAAATCCACAAACTTCACAGTGAAAAGAAACAATGAGTTATAATAATACTAAAGAAAAAAATGGATTGACAAAATGCTAACGAGAACAAAAGGAATATTAGCCAGTAAATCATGACCATGGCCAGCAGAAAACAAAGGAGAACATACAATCAACAATAATATAATAGGATGTGAGCTATATGAGATATCAAACCGGATTTATGTACCTTGACATCACCAAATTTTCCAAAAACGGCCTTAAGATCTTCACGCAAGACAACATCTTTATTATCTTTATGGGTAGCTAGAGCACCCTTTTCTTCTCTCTCTCCATTTTTAATTGGAGAATCAGAAGACTCCTCATCATCTTCACCCTCTGCTCCTTGGCCCTGAACCTGATCAGCGTTTTCTTTATCAGCATCAGGATTATCTGCTGGCTTTGATTCATTTTCATCCATTGCCTTCTCGGTTGGCTCCTCAGAACTGTTTTGTTTTGTGGTACCCTCTTCAGCGGAGCGCTTGAGAGTGAATGAAATGATTAAACCCTTGGGATAACTACAATATTATAAAATAGCCATGATCAGAAGAAAATTAATAGCAACAAAAGACAAGAATTTTTCTAGCAGTACTCAAACCCCTACTTTGCCTCGTAATCAGAACCGTTCTTATGATCAGAACCGGTCTTCTGATTTGTAGAACCCTTTTGAGAACGGTAATCAGCAAACTTTTCTTCATCCTTTTCCCTTTCATCATCAAACTCTTTCCTGAAAATAAAATATCATCTTTAGGTAAGGGATCCAAACAATTAATACACAGCAAACAAGACAAGCTCTCATGCACAATTAGGATTACTTTGGTTTCAGCTCCAACTCAAGACCAGCAAAGACCAAATTTTGCTTCAATACATTTTGGGCATCCTCTTCTGTAGGGAACTCAACCAAGGCAACGCCACAAAATACTCTTGTCTCTGCTACATGACGAGGCATCCTCACACTATTGACCTGAAAGGAAAACACATAAATATATCACACACTTGTATAACCAGTTAATCAAACTATTAGTATTTTCACCAAATTCGAAAAATGACGAAACACTTATAACTCAACTGATAGTGGATTACCTTCCCATACTGACTGAAAAAGGCTTCCACGTCTTCCCTTTTAACATCATACGAGAAAGGTGAAGCAGCTACTGTTCTAGCATTAAGTTTTTCGATCAAATCTTCTAGCTTCAACAATTCTGTACTCCTACCAACCTTTTTCCCTGTGTAAGCAAAACCAAAAACAAAAGTGATGAATAAATTGTAAAAGATATTTCTCCAAACTGGGAACAATTATATCAACAAAACTTGTAAATTCCGAATATAAAAGACAGGTCTCAATGTAGCTAACACTTCACCTACACAAAGATTTCACCACCTCGTTTGAATCAGCAGTCCTAAGATTAGTCAATTAAAATTTGATTCTATCATGCCATTATAAGATTAAAGAGAAAACTCACCATCTTCTGAAACCTTGAGAGCCGAAGAGGTTCGAAGAGTATCAGCAACAGCTTTGATCGTATCTTCAGGAATCTCATCACCTTTGGAATCACCTAACTTCAAATATCCTCTCATCTTACTGAAGGAACATATCAACGCCAAACTAACCACTGTTTTCAAAAACCAAACATCGACACAGGAAGAAGAAGAAGAAGAAGAAATCATTACTTCGCAATAACAAAAATCAAAACAAAGCGATTGAATTGATTCGGAATATAGAAACTTACAGCCATCTTCACTCTCTGTAACCGTCTTCTTGAGGAAATCATCAATGGGAAGATTACTATCACTGAAGTAGAACTCCACCTGAATAATCGATACCAATATCAGAACATAATTAACTCAATTCAACAAAACTGGTGAGTAGAAAGAGGAAGAAGAGAGATTTAGACCTGGCGCAGAACCGTTTTGGCCGTCTCTTCCGTTAGACAAGGAATCGACATATTTGTTCACTGGTTCGAGAGGCAGAGAAGAGGAGGAGGGGGAGGAGGAGGAGGAGGAGGAGAGAGGGAAGAAGAGAAGGGTGCTAGGGTTTAGTGAGAGACGGCTTCCATTTTCGTCCGAAATTTTGGAGTCAATTGCCAATATATTTATTTTGTTTTCCGCCTTTGATCCTTCGTTTCAAAATTTATATTTTGTAATACCCTAGCATTTTACTATACTACATAATTTACCCTTATCTCTATAATGTTAATAAAAAAGACATTTTTGAAAATAAACTTTGTTTTATAAATTATTACATTTTATGTCATTAGAAATAAGAAAAGATCATTGAAATAGGAAATGATATAATTGTTTTTTTAAATTATTGATGAGAATATCTCATTAAAGATATTATTTACTATTTAGTTTCTTAATTATTATGATATTATTAAATAATAAACAATTCATACATATTCAAAAGAAATATATTCGATATCTTACAATATTTTTCACTATGATTATTATATTTTATTTGAATATATATCAAAACAAGTTTGAAAATTTTCATTATATAAATATCTTATGACAAACACCATAGTCATTAAGCGGTGCATATTAGAGTTATGTTTTCAAGATTATAGGTTTTTGCGAATTAGCCCGAATAATATTTTAGTTCATTGCAAAACAGATTAAGTAGACAGGTTAATCCGGATTGACAATTCTATATATAATCATTAGTTAGACATATTATAAAATTCAGATAAATTTATTTTTTTTCTTAAATTTCAAAACAATTTTAAAAAAAAAAATTATCTCGCGCTATATAGCTAGCGCGGGTTGAATCCTAGTTATGCTTTACAATTGGAAAATTTACCCTAGAATAATTTTATGCATCTATTCAAATGTAGTTGTAAAAAGTTTCCTATATAAATTTTTTTATAGATTTAATAATCATTATATAAACATCTTATGACAAACATTAATATTTGGATCATTACAATAAATTAAAAAAAAAAAGATTTGTGTGTCATCTCTCAACACTACAAACTCTCCGACTTGTCTTGTTTTAAACTAGTAAAGAGATGTTAATTATGGAGTATTGGTTGAATTTCCACAGCGAAAATTACATTCGCAGAACCGCTTGGTCTTCTGTAACATGTAAATGTTGTCGCATCTGCAACTAACAATTGCAGTGCAACAATTAATATCATAACTATACCTTGTTCTAGGACAACATTTTTAAAAAAATATTACAACGTTGGTGTTTTGCGACTAGTAACAATATCAGTGTTTTATTTCTCAAAAAAAAACACACAATATCAGTGTTTTATATTCCACAAGTAACGAAACAGTATCAAAAGAAAATGAATATATTACCCTTACCACCGTGGAGAACGAGAAAGATGAGAACACAAAAAACTATAAACCAAGTAGCAGATCTCATGATTTTTTTTTTTTTTAAATGATAACTATCTTTTATCTCTATTACTTGCAGAAGACTATTGTTTGTCTTTCTCTCACAATAACTATTTGTTTTTTTTCTAAACACTCGTAATAAATATACTTTAAACACAATAAAAATAGATATATCTAATTTTAGAAATATATATTGTAAAATTCAACGAGTTTAACGAGCGAAGTTTGACTATTTCGACGGGATCAATTTTTATTTTAGAAAAAATCTTCTTTAAAAATTCACTTGTTCATTTTTCTCTTTTTTTTTTGCATGTAGTAATTGTGGATATGTTTAAAACAAGAGTTGAACATCGTTTATATGATTATATCCCTTATCCTATATACTTTCAGATTAATGTTTTGTTCAAGAAAATATATAATGTAGATACAATCTTATATTTGTAGAATATTACATTTAATATTACGTTCCATAAAAATATTATGAAAACATAGTATATTGTAATAGTAATGTACTAATGTCATAAGTATATACGTATTGCTATTCATTTACACTACTAATTAATTATCTAGTTTCCATAATCATAATTATATTTAATGATTCGTGCCCATAGATTACAGCAAATTTATACAAAAGATATCCCCAAATTTTAAAATTCACGAGAAAAGCTATAACACAAGCAGTGTTTTCCAGAACCCTTCACCGGTGTTAATCAGTAGCTACAAATGAATGAAGTAGGCTAATTTTTAGCTAAAGAACTTGTAGACTAATGCTCACTGCTCGACTGAGAAGGATTGATCCCATATTCTGAAGTGTAGTCATCGCTTGAATCCGTGTTGAATCTCTTCTTACTTGTTCCATACCGTAGAGGGATGTCATTCGGGTTTTCAGAAGAGCTATACGTCCTGCTATTCCCCGTCTCTTCGACATTTCTAAGGGCCACCTCGCCTTCAAGAGCACGGATCACCTAGGTAATAAATATATCCGTGAATTAGGCCTGTTCATTTCGGATATAGGGACTTGACACGTTGTCATGATGTGATGTTTAGGATTAAAAAAAAGAAGAAGAGACAAACCTGGCTCATTCGGGGTCGAAGCCAAGCTGATTGGCGTATGCAAGCAGCAGCACAAGCAGCCATGTTTGCCATTTGAGTTGCATCGTAATTCTTCTCCAACCTCGGGTCTACAACAAGGTCAAAGCTTTCTCCAGAGATGGCTTCCGCAAGCAATGGCCTCGCCTGAGGCTCAAAATTCACAATGTAATGAACTTTCAAGTTATTTGGAGTTTACTTCCCCTCTAATATCTTTATTGGATAAAGTCATCATTATTACACGTAAATTGACTTACCCAGTCAACTAAACTCTGGTTTGTGGTAGGATCTTTGGGGAAGATTGATGGACGTCCAGTGATGAGTTCTAGAAGCACGACCCCAAAGGAATATACATCTGATTTATCAGTTACTTTACCACTGGACGCGTATTCTGGAGCCATGTATCTGTTTAAATGATCCGTGATCAATAAATATATTTTCTTCTATATTTACCATACACGAAGGAAGAAAACTTGAAAACGGAAAATAATAAATCTTTAAATCAAAACGAAATAACATATTAAGCATGGATGGTGTTTTACCCGAAAGTTCCTACCACTCGAGTAGAGATATGAGTGACTGACGAATTGGTGTCTGAAAAGAACTTGGCTAGTCCAAAGTCAGAGACCTGAAAGAAGCAAAACAAAACAGCACAAGAAACTCAGGTTTGCATTCAAATGGTATGAACTCTAAGCTACAAGTAATTTTGATTAAACAGAACAAAATGGTATGAAAATAAACCAAATCATCCCCGAAGTGGGTAGCGTAAATCCTTAAAACTGAAATTCATGAAACTTCCTTGTCACCGAAATTTCTGGTGGGGTTTTACCACAAAAACCATACTTAAAAATTGAAATTTCATAGCAGTTCACTTATGGTTAATGATAATATTAAAGAGCATATCACCTTTGCCTCATATTTGGAATCTAGAAGGATATTAGCTGCTTTGATATCACGGTGGATTATAGTTGGACTGCCTGCAATTTCAAGCACGAGAAATCAATTGGAGCTTCGAAAAACCAAAAAAAGGCGATTCATTCTCGTTCCCATCATCAGGAGAAACTCACAATCCTCATGAAGGTACGCTAATCCTTTCGCTGCTCCTACAGCAATCCTGAGCCTCATTTCCCACTCCAACACACTTCCTCTGTTCCCTACAACACATGTTCTCAACAAAATGAAGTTAAAAGGGAATGTAAAAGACATCAAATCCTCAAAAGGATCAAACCATATATAAATAAATTGTACCATGCAAGTGGAACTCCAAGGTATCCTTAGGAACAAATTCATAAATCAACAGTCTTTTATCTCCGTTAATGCAGTAACCGAGCAAGGAAACGAGGTGCTTATGATGAACCCTACTGATTGTGTCAACCTCAGCTTGGAATTCTCTTTCCCCTTGATAGCTCCCAATCTTGAGCTGCTTCACCGCAACTTCTCTCCCGTTTTTCAGCACTCCCTTGTGAACGTAACCGAATCCACCTTCTCCCAAAAGGTTTGCCTCTGAAAACCCACCCGTTGCCTCTAATAGTTCTTCGTATGTGAACATTCCAGATGACATTGTAATGTTCATTGCAACATCATTCTTCTCCTTAGTAGTACCATTGCTTACGCTGGATGAATATTTTGGTGGTGCAGCATGGATTGGAGGTGGTATCGTGATAACATTCGCCTGGTTTGGATGGACATTACCGCGTCCACGATGTTGAACTGATCCAGTCAAGAAGAGGCTAATTATTATTACATTTCATTTTAGTTGACAATCTGAAACCAAAGGTTCAAAGTTTGTGTATGCTCATTGTGGTTTAGCACACTAAAAACTTACGGAATATCGTAGCAAAAAAAGATATTGAAGTTTTTTTGAATCAGACCAGCAAATTTGAATTCTTAAGGCAAATCCTTTGTGGCAACAAATTTGAATTCATACCTTTTGATGGATGGTGACGAGAGCTGCTATTTCGATTTCTGGTAGCTCTGTAAAAGACAAAGAGAAGACCTAACAGAATAAGCAGAAGAGCCCCAACGATCACACCGCCGAATAAGAACCCGGCGGAAGATCGGTGATACGACGTCGTCTCAGACAGACTCTTCGGTACCAGTGGCTGTGGCGTTCCCGGGGAGATTGATTCGCCCGGACTCGTTTTGGGCCCTATCACGGGCCCAATAGGTGGTGCTACTGTCCCATCTGGCTTATCCGGTAGGGGGCCCACCGGCCCAAAGAACGGAAGATTTGCTGCCGGCGAGTTCTTCGGCGGAGAGGTGGATGAAGAGGGAAATGGCGTCGTTGAGAGCGGTGGTTTAGGTGGAGGAGAAGTTACCGGGGGAGACGGAGCGGTCGGAGAAGGCTTTGGTGGAGAGGAACTGATGGGAGGAGGAAACGAAGGCTTTGGGCCACGGCGGCGAGGAGGAGACGGCGGTGGAGGAGAAGCCGTACTCACCGGCGGGAGTGAATCGGAGGGAAGTGAAGAAGGTGGTGGAGAAATCGTTTTTCCCGGTGGCGGTAGTGTCTCGGAGGGAAGTGAAGAAGGTGGCGGAGAAATCGTTTTTCCCGGTGGCGGTAGTGTCTCGGGGGGAAGTGAAGAAGGCGGCGGAGACGGTTTTGCGGGAAGGAAGGGCAATGGCGGTGAACCGAAAGGGGCTGATGCTGGAGGAGAAGGCGGAGCTTCCACCGGAGAGGATTCTAACGGAGGAGGAGGCGGTGGGGAAGCGGTGGGAGCTAAGAGAGGCGGTGGTGAAGCCAACGGCGGGGGAAGGGGAGACAAAGGAGGAGCTGGAGGTGATGAGGTGGCAGGCGGAGAATCCGCCGGAGACGGCGAGGTAGAAGGAGAGAGCAACATGAAAGTGACTCCGTTATTGGGAATCAGACACAAGGGTCGTTGTGAAGTTTTCAGTTTTATCTCAGAGAGGAGGAGGAGGAACCAGGTGAGGTTTTGGCGTAATAATAGTAAGGTTTGTTGTCGTATAGAGCAGTGTAAGCTTCTGAAGCTGAGAATGTGTCTCTGATTTTTCCTTTTTCCGGTGATTATTGAATTATTAAATCAACTTTAAATGTTTATTTTCAATTTAAGTTTTTAATAAATACATTAGACAGCCGAGCAAATCACTCTGGTTTGCATAGCCGCTCGTGAGCAACCCACTACCTGTTCTTATTACTAAATTAATAATACAGTTAATTATCTTCTTTTTTTTTGTCAAAAATTTGGTCGATTTTATCAGAAATCCATTATCAAATCTCTGTGGAGCTTTTTTGACAAGTGGCTCCACTAAAGAATTTCAATGATAGATCAATTTCAACTCTGAAAAAGTATATACTCGTGGTTTACAGGTTCACGGGACGAGTCTAGTGCCCGTTGAAAGAATTCTAATGATTGGTTTTAGTTTTAAGATACTCCAAAGGGATTGGTATATATATATTTTATATACATTTCACAATATTTTAAAATGTTTAATCTGAGAGAGCTTTAGTCTCTTCTATCCTCGGCTATTTATACATTTTGTTTCATACTATTCATAGATAATTATCTATATAATAGAGTACGTGATCAACCAATATATTTACTCTTTTGGATACGTATATAAAAAAAATGTTGACAGTATGTATTTACAGTCAAAAAGCGAAATTACTCTGCCTAAGCTTTCTGTGATTTTGGTCATGTTAAAAGTCACTGTCTAAGTAAAACTGTGGTAACTGTTGAAGTTACCTCTTTTTGGTTGGAAACTTTACACTTTTACAGTTTCTCTTTGAAGCTGATAAGAAGAGCCCTCGGAACACAGCAGGAGAAACAATCCCTTTGGAGTAATTTCTTCTCCATCTCCAAAGCTAAAAGCTTCAAGCGAGGAATGTCACAGAGAATCCACTGAAATCATTTATCTTCATCACTTCATGAAGATGAAACAGAGCATGGCATCGAGTCAAGCCGTGGATTTGGGAACATTCTGATGCATCAGATACGCATATGAGGGAGTTGCTCAAACCATCCAAGGCTCTTAAATTGAGGTTTAAAGACACTCAATTTTTGCTGATGTCTTTAATCAGCCTGAAACCGCTCTAAAGAACCCCATGTTTTCCCAACCTTCAGTTTCACATGCAGAGGGACTGAAAATACAGAACAGAATCAATTAAGTCAACATATAATATATATATATATACACACATACATACATCGTATAAAAAGGAGCATGGAATATGAGGAACATACCGAGAAGTGAAACCGCATTTTCCATGCTGGATTGTAGCAACATTGCAGCTTCTTTTGCGTAAGAAGGATCAACTTCCAGCACAAGTTCATCATGTACCTGCATTATGATGTCCCACGTTAATGAGCTATAGACAATATCAAAATTTTCAAAATTTTCAATATCAAAATATAAAATCGAAAATATGGAAAGAAACCAAATTCACACAAAAGGGTGGACAACTCTCACCTGTAGAAGAATTCGGCATCGTCCCTTCAACAGGTGAAACTTCTTTTCAGTTAAAGAACTAGATGCTGCAGTATCAACATCCTCAGAAATTGCAGAATATATGTTTATCATCGCAATCTTGATTATATCAGCCGCAGATCCCTGAATAAAACAACAACCAGGTAAAACTTATGTGGTCTGGAAGCAAATGTTCAGGAATTATTTTTAAGGAAATGAGACACCTTAGAACTGTCACCAACAACCAAAGAGCAAAAAGGGAAGACTACACTTTTTCATACTAAATAGATAGATCTGGTATAGTGTCTAATTAAACGTCACTGCATGACATTAAGTGTCAGGGAAAAGGAAAGGAAGAAACAAGGTCTGACCTGGCACATGGAATTTACAGCTTGCCTTTGAGCCTTAGATTTCTCTTTGGCATTCCCAAATTTAATTTTTGACAGGAATCGCCTTCTTCCCTTGAGAGTCTGAATGTATCTGCATATCAAAATGTTCTTGGATTATAATTGTAGTTCATAAAGAAGCAGCCCAATTGATCATAAAGCTGAAAATTCTATCTTCAGCAAGANAAGACTACACTTTTTCATACTAAATAGATAGATCTGGTATAGTGTCTAATTAAACGTCACTGCATGACATTAAGTGTCAGGGAAAAGGAAAGGAAGAAACAAGGTCTGACCTGGCACATGGAATTTACAGCTTGCCTTTGAGCCTTAGATTTCTCTTTGGCATTCCCAAATTTAATTTTTGACAGGAACCGCCTTCTTCCCTTGAGAGTCTGAATGTATCTGCATATCAAAATGTTCTTGGATTATAATTGTAGTTCAAAAAGAAGCAACCCAATTGATCATAAAGCTGAAAATTCTATCTTCAGCAAGAAATAATGAAAATGTAGCTCCCCAATTGATCACATACAATATGAAAGATTATGATTTAAAGGAACACATGGGACTGTATTCAAATCAAATATAGAGGGAAATAGACTTGGCAAAGTTAACCATGCATTTGATCAAAACATAGAAAACTCGAGGAAAAGAACCTAAGGAAGATTATAAAATTATGAGCACAAATGCTAGACCTAAGGTCTCTACATGAAGCTGATCAAGTTCGTTGACCAGCCTCTAAAGCAAAGCAAAGGAGAAAAAAACAATTTATAAGCATAAAAATGTAATATGGAACGAAACGCAGGATGCTGTTATAAGAGCTAAAAGCATAAAGATAGTGTAACATCCTCACCCTTTTTCCTGGCAAAATGAAATCGTTTCGTTAAGCCAAGAGCTGACTGCAGGGAAAGAATTTTTGAAGCTTCTTATTTTCTCCTTGGCTTCATCTGAGCTGCACTCAAGCTGTTCAGCAAGCCTGTTTGCACCCATTCCATAAAGAATTCCATAAATCAATCTTTTGGTCTGATCTCTATCATGTGGACTAACTGAATCCTCGGCCTTTCCAGTCCATTTTGCAGCTATCATCGTAAAGACATCACCTTCTGGCTGACTAAGCTTTGTAATCAAAGAGGAATCTCTAGAAAAGTGTGCCATGAGTCGCAACTCTATCTGTGAATAATCTGCCGTCAAGAGTAACCAATTTTCCTGTGGTGAAAAAATCGAGATTATATTCAATCTTCAGGAAAACCAGAAATCATTTATGGCTAAGATGATTGAAAATACAATGGAATCAAAGATGGTGTGACGAACTCAACACTTTTGCCTATAGAAGCCTATTTAGTATGGTTCTACACTACTGTGTGGAGTTGTGCAAGAATTTTGTTGTCATCTTCAATCCTCCACACCGAAAGAGCTTAATAATAAAATGTTTATAAGAACCACATTAACCAAATAAACCACTCTTGAACTAGCAACTATACGCTTCCAATACCATCACAAATCCATATGTGAAATACCCTATACTAATAGCCCAATAACTCAGGAGGACCACTGGGGACCTGTAAATGCTTTCAGTTGCACAACTCTTTTTTGAGAAATATGTTGTCTAGTTGGCTTGAGACCAAAGACACAAAACTTCTAAAAATTACAGAGAAATTTACCTGAGTAGGAACAAAGAAATCACGTGCATTAATTTTGTAACGATCAGCAGCTGAATTTACTTCGTTTCCAATTTTATCCAATTTGAACTCTACTTCATGCTCAACAGACTGCAGAAAAGTAGCATGGTCATTGATTTTTAAATACACGATCAAATGAAAAAGGAAACATAACAGAAGTCATACTTGGAGATTAGGCTCCTCTATGGAAAGCCTCCCCGTTGCTGTTGATGTTTGAAGCCAGTGGCCATGCAAAGTGTACCTTTGTGTGCTCAAGCGTAGTTTAGCAAGCGAACATATTGATCCAAGTGTACAATTTAAGAGCTTTGCCAAAGTGCGGTGCTCTTTGATAATTGGGACAACAGGATGCTCATTCCTGGGACAAAGTCATATTCCAAAGTACAGTCAGACTAAAATAGATTCACAGTAGCTGGGGGGAAATCTTGCTCTTGTTATCATAACCACAGACTTGCTCTGCCGAAAATACCTCAGAAGGTCTGTTTTCATTCATGATGAAAAAAGAACATATTGTAAGGAAAAGCAATTAGCCCTTTGCAATACCTTAAAAGATCCAAGCAATGCTTATCAGTACTTGGATGAAGTTTTCCTTTATTTTGGTTTTCAGGTATGGGCAACTTCAACTGTCCATACAGCACATTTGCAATATCAGCTGGGTTGTGCAATGAAAAAGTCATGCCAGCCAATTCAAATGCTTTCTTCTCAAGGGACCGCAGTTTATCCCGCAGTATATTCCGTGCCTTAAGGCATCCTTCTATATCAACACCTATACCCCAGAGCTCCATGTCTGCAAGGACATTAACCTGAAACACAGAATGTGCATAAAACTAACTTAGCAGAGTTAGAAATTTCTATGAATTGACTAAGGTGCACTGTAGAAATATAGTTCATAGCAAAAAAAAAAAATCAATATCTGATGGAGAACATATTAACACTGGGATGACGGCCTCCCTGGGCATTATGTAGCTCTACGACATAGGATATTCGTCAAGAAACTGTAGGCTACTAAACACTGACCATCACAATGCAAAATTTCTGAGAAAGCAAACCAACCACAGATGGCTGCTTGAACAAATAATTTCACATAAGTATTTAACTTTGAGCATGTCATATAGCTGGATGTTGGTGCAGTCTAGATAATCCTCCGTAACAACAAAGCAAATTAAAGGATATATACCAGCGGCATTTCAGTGGTTGTCAGTGCTTCAAGAAGTTCTTCGGAAACGAGGATCTTCCAAAGAGCTGAACAAAGGGCTCGTGTTTGAGAAACCCGTCTGCAGCAACCATTGTGGGCAACCCTTCGGATCTGATTCCTCCACCTGCCACTGCGATTAGCAGCTTCAGCTGCCTCTGGGGACAGTCTTTTCTTTACTTCCTTTAATATCACATTAACAGTGTTAGAAATTTTGCATGAAAAAATATGATAAGGAGGTCCTATGAACTAAATCTGTTTGTGATGATAGACTAACCAACAAATGATAAAGGATAAAAAGATATCTTTACTATGTTGCCTTTCTTGTTCAACACCGTCAACAGGAGATATGATATAGATTAAATTAATTCCGCTAATTGTCAACATGGAATTACCTTATCTATGTTTGGATTTGAATGTCTTTCCTCATCTGGCCAAAGAATCCATGTCACAATGCTCATGTCAATGGTGTGGTTTATGCGAAGCGGAGGCATCATTAACAAGGATCCATCCACCAACTCAAAATTTCTGATCCCTTCTGCAAGTTTCAGGCGAGCGCATCTTTGGATTGAAATGGCAGGACTCTTGAGCACCTGAATCTGGACTTTCAAATTCCAAGTGAACTTTCTCGTATTTTCATTCCCCATTATTTTACTGATTCTGCTCCACCTAGATTTTATAACATCAAACATGTTGTGGGTACCCAGAACCTCGTTCTTGCCAACAACCGCATCCTTGAAAAGCTTTTCTTTTTCTGCACATTCCAGGTTGGGAAGATCCTTGTTAAGATTGACATAGTATACAGGAGAGCTATTCCAGCAGATCGCAATTCCATGAATCTCATAAGAGATGCGGGAATTCAAATCTTGTAGTTTATTATAGTGGATATCAAAAAAAAATTCCCCAGCAGATTCCCAAAGTTCCAGGAAAGAATCAAATCCGCCACAAATATTTCCTGCAGTTATTGGACCCTTTTCACCTGTACTATCCTTATTACTCAGAGGAATATGGGCATTCCTCATCAAATGCTGCTCAACATTGTCCTCATTTTTTATCTCTCTGTCATCATAAGCAGGGAGATGAAAATTGTCACTGGAAAGAATACTAACAGCATTAGGCCCATCAGTGCCGACTGTAGCTCCTATGGGTTGAAAATCAGGAAGACGACTAATCAAGTTAACTTCTGATGAAACCCCTAAGGCAGCACCTGACAATTCCCTTGGCTTTTCTCTGTGGTTATCCGTATCAAAGTTTTCACATTCCATGGGCCCCTCTATGCTTGATTTTCCTGGAAATTGTTGTAATCCATTGGGACCAACAGAGCCTCCAGAAATGTCTCTTTCAGTAGTTTCTTGTCCATTGGGACTCCTAGCAGCAGCTAACGGCAAGGGATTTGAAAGCTCATGAACATCCAAACCAAGTGACTTAAAAGCAGAGAATGCAGCAGCCCTCGCCTCTTCTGCTTTCTCAAGAACAATTTTGCGTGCCCCATTCTTGATTTTCTTGGCTAATCCCAACTGTATCCTTCTTTGTCCTGTACCTTGTACACCATATCAACTTGAGCATATTAGATAAAAGAGGATTCAATATTCTTTCCAACAAACGTTCAACTAATCATTCCTTATATAGGCTGGAGTTATCTCAATGAGGCAACAAAAACATCAATTTAAACTGTCTAAGAAAACTGATTTACCTTCTGCAGCCCACGCTGAAGATTCAAAGAGAGCTTTGACAATTTCAGGGATGGATGCTTCAGCTATCGCCTGAGATGTACGTAAGCCAGCTTTGTACAAAGCTCTAGCTCTTGAACCCTATTTATTCAACACCAAAAACCATCTTTGTCAACAGCATTCCTCATATCCTAGCTATAAGTTCCTAGAAGTTGCAAGTACCTTTATATATGGGATGCTAGTAAGTTCAACAATTTCAGCCCTGACACCAAATGAAACACGGTTCTGAAGCTTGGCAACTAAGCCTTCTAGATCATGCCATCCAAGCCTCTCACAGAACACCGAAACCATGGAAGAAAACCTTCCAGCGTTCTCCTGTAGCGCTTGAACCATACCTCTAGCCACTTTAAAGGCGTCACAGACCTCAGACACAGAAGCTTCCTGCATTCCGTAGTTCAAAAACAAAAACAATCATGTTATCTATTAAAGGAGTCGATCATCAACCATGCCTTCTGATGCACAAGCAAGTGTTGTCAACAATTTTTTTGAAATAGGAAATCTGATACAAACCAAAATCTGCAAGGGCCAAAACAAGCAGGGCATGTAAGTTATATAAACAGTTTAAGAGGATGTCATGAAGTGTACGTGACCATGCAACCTGCTACGGGTTTATGTTATATGAACCAAAATAAGAAGCTTTAGCAAAGATAAAAAAATACAAGAAACAAACAAGCAGTAGGGAGTCACCTGAACTAATTTTGACAAAATAAGAGCAACAAAAAATCGTTTGCACACTCGAAGCATCTGTTCATCTGAAAGCATCTTAATGCTCGTTGAACCATGCCGATTGTCATTTTCTCCACGCAAATTTTTTTTTACATCTTGTGGTTTGTTCAGAGTGCGCACCGTTGCACCATGTGCCATGCGCATCAGAAAAGGTTCAATCACTCCAACTCTATTTCCAACAGACTGAAATTGTAAGATCAAGAGTAACAGCATCAGCGTACAAAGAATTTCTGGAATTATATGCCCAAATAACAAGACCTAGTGCAAACTTCTATTCAAAAAGTACTGCAAAACACTTAAAGGTTGAACAGCTTTCCACTACAGAAGTAAAGGAGAAAGAGAAAGCCTAACTATTGTGCAAAACACTAAAATTTAATAAGAAGAATGACATTAAACTAGGATGACAGTCAATTTAGAGGAAGAAGATATCTGACAACATACTTCTTGTTTATCAATGCATAATAATGCCATCTTTTACCAGAGAGTACAATATTACCTGTTCCAAAGGAGACAGTTCCATAAACCGTTCATAATACAATTCCCAGTTTGGTTCAACACCAACATTAATTGGTGTGACTAAGTAGACCAAATGCAAATCAGAAGCCATAACTAGTCCTTCACGTGCTCTTAGAAGATCATCCAGCACTATCTGCAGCAACACCAATTACATACACGTCAAGCATGCTTACTTAACACTATAAAAAATGCATTTTCAATTATAGAAAGTCAGATTAAATTACAAGTGACTCCTCTGGGCAGAGTGAACTGCCAAAAGATCCACGTCCAAGGGGTGTTGTGGTATATAACTTTGTCTCTTCATTCCACTCAACAAATTTTCTGTGGCAAAGCCACCGAAGAGAATCCTGAGCTGATTTAACCACATCTTGAAAGGGCTTTGTAGAATTCAGAAGAGTACACCTAACATAGCGATGTATATCTTTGGCAGTCTGAACAATTCCACCTGCCACAACTTCTAATATTGCATGAGTCATTCCATTCTTGTCCTCAGATAAACAAGACTGCAAAGGTGGGCAGCTTTCATTTAGAAGTGCCATTATTCGCTTGAGTTCTCCTGGTTTGCAAATCAACACCTGGAAAAAAATTAAAATTTAGAAAACGAATCAGAAGCCTAGACTATTGACCACTCCAAACAAGAACAAAAATGTCTGGGAATTTCACCATGAAGAACTGAAACAGAAAAAACATCATTATTTCTAAGGAAATTAAAGGCATACACTTTCTCCTTTTGTATCAATCCCAGTCCGCCCAGCTCGACCAGCCATTTGCTTGTACCTTGTTCCATCAATAAAATCACGGCCAATCATTGGTTGCCGAAAAATGACTCTCCTTGCAGGCAGGTTAACCCCCGCAGCCAGAGTGGATGTAGCTGTTAAGACACGTACAAGACCCTTACGGTAACAGGTCTCAACTATCTCTCTTTCTTCTACCTGTAATACAAATAAACTTATTTGCCCATTTGGTGCTAATAATGGACATATTAACTTTGCGTAAAATTCACCATCTCACACGTAAATAGCGAAAGAATCACAATCCCAGTCTAAAAGCTAGCCAGGTCAGGAAAACATATATGGTGAAAGGATTGTGTATACATACTGTAAGACCAGCATGGTGGTAGGCAACCCCAGAGGGAAGAGTTTCTTCTAGTACAGGATCAACTCCAGACGGAGACCTTCGCAGGGCATCAATAGCAGATCTGATATCCATAAACTCACTATTTTCACCATCAACGTCTATGGGCACTTTTTTAATGAGCTTTGAAATATGCCTAGCAGTTGATTCGCATCCTTTTCGACTTGAGCAAAATATCAGCACTGAATTGCCCTCTTGAACAACCTGGATTGTGATATTACATCTGAGTTTTCCTTCTTGAACCAAATTTGAGTAGATGTTTAATCAGAAACTGAAAAAAAAAAAAAAAAACGTGCACGTACTCAATTAGGACCTTAACTCGCAAAAGCCATTACCTCGTTACAAAGTTCAATGATATGATCTGGGTCTTTTCCTCCCATATCAGCAGCTTTTGGTATGGTCCTCACAACTTCCATCTTTTTATTATAAATGGTGTTACCAACTTTAACATACTCCTCTAGCGGAACTGGTCGAAATTCTGTCTGATATAAAGCTGCCTTTAAACATGTAAAACCATAATAAGTTTTCTGATGAAAAAAGGCCACAGTAAATTTACAGAGTTTCGATAGAGGTGACAACAATATCTCCTGAAAGTAACAACTACAGAAAAACTATCATCACCCATTTAAGAGATCTGGAGATATACAGGTTTTAATTTTACAGAAACGTTTAGTAACAATCCTGAACAGTATTTCTGTGCAATTTCATAAATATCATATTCTTATAATTCCCACAGACATGCAGGTCTGCACATGTATCTATGAATACCTATATTTCTAAAGAGAAGTGTCATGCAACTGAGTGAGAGCCAAGAAAATAATATATATATATCAAATAGTGATTCTGTTTGTCTTACTTGAAGCCAGTCGGCAACTGCTCCAACATTCGGCATTGTAGCACTCATACCCACAATTTGTAGGCCATGAGCAGGATCAGTCTTGCCACTGCTATTCCCTGAACTCTCACCACTACTAGACTCTGAACTGCCTTCACCGGCAGCATAACGAAGTTTTGTCAGCATTAGTTCCAAAAGATAACCCCTATGTTGGTCACCCACCTGTATAAACCATGAGCAATAGGGGTTCCTTTTAATGCATTCATACAGTTATAAGCTTATCCGAGATCCATATAGACAGGATATGTGAAAACCATACCATATGTAGCTCATCTATAACAATTATCCCAAGTTCAGACAAACGACCCTCTTCAAGCAAGCGATTTATCAAAGAGTTTGCCTTCTCAATCGTGCAGACAGCCACAGCAGTGCCTTTAGGAAGTGTTCCACCACCCTGATTTCCATAGTAACTACGAACATGCTTCCCAAGTGGTTCAAGAAGGACCTCAAGGTGTTCCGCCTGCACCCAATTGTTATACGGCTAAACTAACAGAACGTAATATTATAAAACGTGTAGGATGCTTGGAGAGAATAACAAAAGAAACCTTCTCAGCGCAAATGGATACATAAGGTAGCACAAGCAATGCCATTTTTCCAGTTGTTATGACCCGGCGCAGCATCAAGACTTCTGCAACAAAACTTTTACCAGCACTGCACAAACAGCATGGTTTTGAAATTGAGCATAAATTCTTGTTAGATAGAAGCCTGCTAGTGAGATTAATAATACTGCTACCATGATCCAAAGAAAATGTATGAAAAGAAGCAAACTTTGAATTGGCAGATCATCGCCAACCATGAAGATACCTCGTAGAAGCACAATATACCAGATTCCTTTTCTGCAAAACACCATCTACTTGAAGGCACTCGACCTAGAAAATTTATATTCAGCTAGCGAAAAGAACGTCAGAAGCAATAGCATACACACAAACAGGTATAAATGACAGAATAGGAAGTTCTTTCAGATATAATACCGACCTAAAAACTATAGTTATGTATCAGAAGAATAGATGTGGAATACAATCACTCTTTAATAAGCGGCAGAAATTTTAGAAAGTATAAATACAAAAACTAAGAATAGAGTTGAGGATAAAACAACCAGTCAGTTTTGTGCAAACTCATGAAACATATAAAACAAAAAAGATAACCAACATATATCGCATGTAAAACCACTGCATATATGATATGATAAATGCCATGAAAGGAAGGATGCATGAAGAGCTGATTAACTTTGGATGGCAAATACTAGCTGCAGGCTCTCGGCTGATCTTACACTTTCTAAACTGCAATAGAGAAGCAAATACACATATATATCTATCTATAGGAGTAGGAACAATGAAAATATTGATCAGCTGTATCTTTAAAAATAGTTGACAAATAACAACACACACATTAACTAACAGTTATGTACCTGCCATGGATAGAGTTTAGATATTCCTTTCTTATTGTATACGCTGCAAACTTCTGAGGGAAGCCAGGTGCTAAGACTTAAACCATCTTTATTATGATGAGAACTTGAAGGAGTATGACTTTCTTCAGATTCACTAGAATCAGCTGGTTTTCCCATGTTGCTTATCGGTGAAACAGATCTTACACTATGATTGTCCTCGCACACTAAAACTTTCTTTCCTTCAGGTTCAGGATACATCCTGCCTATCAAATTTTTATTGGCCTGAGCATTATTTGCAATATCAAAAGTTTCACATCCTTTATTATCAACAAAAGCAGATTTAGAGATCCTACCGCTTCCTCGAGTAATGTTATTTTGATCAAATGAAGCAAATTTCTCCCGGGTATCTCCATTTGTTTTTTTATCGTCAAACAAAAGTTCCAGATTCTTGACAGGGAGCGGAGATACTTCTTTATTAAAATCTCTACCATGCTTTTCCGCGACCTTTGAATAACCAGTGGCATCTTTATCCTTTACTCTGCTTTCATCTAAATCTAAACTTCTCTTTAAGTTGTCACTGCAGTTATCTGTTTTGTTGCTGCATGAAAGAATAGTTCCATGTTGACCTCCATCTTTAGCTTCTACGGAACCAGAGTTCTCAGTTGGGATTGACAAACCATCAGCAATTTGAATTGCTTCATTCCAGAAAGAATCTCCAGGTGAGAACATTGAGCTACCACTTCCTGACTTAGGGGTTCCAACAGGACATGATTTAACGGCTGATCCAGGCGTGCGGCATTCAGTTAGATGAGCCGATGAGTCTGGTGCCTTAGTACACTTCCTCAAGCCCATTGGAATTTCAACAGACTCATTGCTTGGAATCTGTGAATGTATTAGAGCAGAGACATACGATAATTTAAAATGAATCAGTTTAGCAGGGAAGACATAACAAGACTGTTGATTCCAGTTATACCTTCTTTGTAGGGTCTGAAATAGATTTATCTCTTTCATCAGGAATGCTAGCGAGTGATACAGGCTTACTCCCGAGAGGGTATGCAAGTTCATCTAGTGATGGTATATTTTCGGAATCACAACGCCTCTTGTGAGAAATTTGTACATCTTGAGCAAGTAATGATGAACTGCTTTGACGCTTCAGCTCGTTTGCCTTCTGATGTGGAGGTGAGCCAACAACAGACCGCACTTGACTGCATAAAGCACACAAGCACTATTTACAAGTTCCTCTAAATTTCAGAACAATTGACTACTCGGACATAGTAAAAGAATGGATATTTCACCAACTAACTCCTTGATGATAACGGAAAGAAAAAAAAATCGACACAATCAATGCACATTACCTACAATACAAAGACAAGAAACCAGTGGCAAAGTCTCTTAGTTCTAAATTATCTTTCTGGTTAGCACAGAGAAAACCATCTGTTGCATGATTTTCAGCTGTAGCAACAACTTCCTTATGCAAACCTTGAGATCCGCTCTGGTTCAAACGCCCTTCAACTCCTTTAGAAGTTTCAGCACTTGCAGGTTTAGGCAGGCGTGGGTGTATACTATCACCAGCGGAAGGATCAGAAACCTCCAAATCCAGTTTCTTTGAAAACGCTGCCTGCCTTGCCTGTAACCCACTACTGGTAGTGTTCTTGTCATCCAGAGAGGCTTTCAAGTAATTGTCCAAAGTGCCTTTGTCTCCAGGAGACCTTTCCCCTATCACTTTCACATTTTTCTCATTTCCCCCAGACTTCAAATTTGGCGACAGGTGTTTCCTCTTCTTCGAAACATAAAACTAGTAGTACAGTGACAAGCAACATAAGAAAAATCAGTCAATAGAAACACATTTAAGCTTCAATATCACAAAATCCCTTCTTTTCGCCCACTTCTCATCCATCATAACTGATTTCACTGTTCATAATTTGACTGAAAGAAAAAGTTTTGAAAGCATCCAAAAACGTACCTAACTCATGGAAACAAAAGTGAAAACTTTGTTCATGGAAACCAAAAAAAACAAAATCTTTCTGTAAATTCGACCTTCTTTTATATATATATATATATATATCAAAAATGTGGAAACTTTGAATTAAGGGTTTCAACCGAAATATGGTTCAGTTCAAGTTATGGGTCTTCTCAAACAATCAAATGAATCGGAGACTCTACAAAGTTCATCCATTTGTATCGAAAAAGGGTCAGATTTCAAAACACAAGTTGTCGAAGTCTTGAGGAACTTTACGATGTTACAGCAAGCGCGAATTTTACACACAAAGAAAAGGAAAAAGAGAGGAAGAAGAAGTACAACATCGACAAGCGTCTACAGCTTCGTGTAGACAAATTAGTTAAAGAGAATAAGAGAAACGGACCTGATCAATCCGCGACCTAGAGGAATCTGAGTCCATGGGCGGAGGAAGAAGAATAACCGCCGGAGATCTGAAAAAGAAAAAACCCTAGTCGGCGATTTCAGCGCCGAAGGAGTGAGGAGCGCCCAAATGCTGGCCGATGTAGAAATAGAATCCGTAGCGTTTGAATTTTGATTTCCCTTTCTATATACAGAAGAGAGGTCTTATTTGTGTTATTATATTTTTCCAGAAAGAAAAAAAAACTCAAATTTTTATTTTCACGCTCGGAATTTCAATTTGAACAAGGTTCAAAAAATCATTAGGCAGCGGCTAGGTGTTTGATAGGGACTAGCATCTAGACGGATTAATCGGAATCTAGGCGGGGCATAGACGTTAACGAAGTTTTTATTAATTTATTATATATTTTTTAAGTTTTTAGTGTTTTATTTGAAAATTATATTAGTAATTTTTTTTGTTTTGGATAGTAAAAAAAGGAAAAAACTAATAAATCATATTCTAAAATAAAGTTCAACATAGAAACAAATCTAAAATCATAATGTACTTCGAACCAAAATAATTTTCAAGCTAAAAACCTTAAAAATGTAAAACAAAACGAAATCTATTAAACAAAATTTAAATAATAATATTAAATATATATGAAACAAGATGACGATTTTAGTAACTTAATTTTTTTCCCACGTCAAGTACAAAAGATTAAGAAACTAAAATAAACAAAATTTGTCCGATTTGGCCGCTTTGTACCGATTTGGCCGATTTGGTCCGACTAGAACCGCCTAAACCGGGAATCCGATTTTACAAAAATCGTTTCGGTTAACTCTGAACCGGCGCCTAGGCCGATTTTTTAAACAGTGATTTGAACCATAAAAAAAAATTATATATGGATTAAAGAGAGAGAGAGAGAGCTTGTCTGAAAACTTAATAGGCCTGGGCATTTTCGGTTCCGGGTAGGAACCATTCGTTGCCGGGTATTTTGGGTAGAGAGGCTTATGATCCATATAGGTACTGAAATGATTTCGGTTCGGTTCCGGTTCGGTACCAGTCGATTCCGGGTCGGTTCGGTTCCGAGATTTAAGAACCGCAAAATACCCGAAAATTTTCAGTTCTCAAACGGTTCGGGTATCCAGTATCCGAAATATCTATATTATACCCAAAATGTAATAAAAATACCCGAAATGAAAAAAAAATCTCTGAAATGTTAAAAAAGTACACTAATGTTGATGTTTAGTTGTTCACAAACAAAAACCAAGCATTCACAAGAAAAAAGTCAATTTCCAATTTCAATCGAAAATGAAGTCGAATATGAAAACCAAAAATGTCTCTCCCTCTTCAAAATTTCTAAACCCTAGCCGCAAAGAACTTGAGAAAGAGAGGGAGAAGGATTTACGGCGAGAGAGAAAGAGGATGAAGGAGTTTGCGAGAGAGAGGGAGAGAACTCGTGAAGAAGGAGAAGAAGAGAGACAGAGCCGCGGAAGAGAAAGGAGAGAGAGTGGGGACCCGCCGCTGCCACTGCCGTGAGAATCGTCGCCGCTGCTCCTCTCTGTCACCGTCGTTCTATTCGTGTCGACGCACCACCAAATCGCGGAGGACCACCGGAGAGTCCCGTCGTCGCCGTTCTCTGCCCTAGACACCGTTGTTGTTGTTGTTGTTGTCGTTGCCGCCGTGAATCGTTGATCGGAGACCACCATCGGAGCTTCGCCGGAGATCGCCCAACTCTTGCATCAATCGAGAATCGACAATAACTTAGGTGTGTGTGTGTATATGTTGTATATTATTATATTCATATATTGTATATATAGGTCCGGGTATTCGGTTAGTAACTTCGGTTCCCGGTTAATACCCGGAACCGAATCGATATCCATGGATCTTCAATACAGGATCCAATGGGTA
Source organism: Eutrema heterophyllum (assembly GCA_002933915.1). Lineage (NCBI taxonomy): Eukaryota > Viridiplantae > Streptophyta > Magnoliopsida > Brassicales > Brassicaceae > Eutrema > Eutrema heterophyllum. Next base: position 129,488 of record PKMM01025773.1, on the reverse strand, counting down.
TTTTGGCTATAACCGGAACCGAACCAAAACCAAAAATTTCGGATCAGTTCCGGTTCGGGTATTCGGTTCCGGTTTTTATGACCAGGCCTACTTAATATAAATTGATCTCGTAGCACAGTTTTTTCTTATAACTATAATATTCACACAAGCAAGTAATTCCTCGAGATTAATTATGTTTTTGTTTTCTCACTGGCAGAAAGCTCATGAGTTGTCCACAATAGAAGGAGGGATAGTGGTTATGGTGCTGAACAAGGTGCTAGGGCTGGGCATTCGGGTCTTCAGTTCGGGTCCGAGTCTTTCGGGTATAAGGGTTTTGGACCCAAATAGGAACCGAAATGGTTTCGGGTCGGTTCCAGTTCGGTTCCTCTCGGTTCTGGGTCGGTTCGGGTCCAAGATTCAAGAACCGAAAAAAACCCAAAAAAATTCGGATCTTAATCGGTTCGGGTATTTGGGACCCGAAAATATACCTGAAACCCGAAAAAAATATCCGAAAACCAGAAAAATACACAAAAACCCCGAAAAAAATATATCCGAAACCCGAAAATATATCTGAAACACCAAAAATATACCCGAAAAACCAAAAATATACCCGAAAACCTCAAAAATATACCCGAAAAACCAAAAATATACCTAAAAACCCAAAAAAACTAAAAAAAATAATATAAGGGTTCGGTTCTCGAGATTATCCTTATCGACTTCAAGAAAAAAGGACAATTGCCAATACCAATTCAAGAACGAAAATGAAGATCAAAAGACATCAAGATTTATAAATAGGAGAGCCTCCCATTCATAATTCTGATATCTCAGAATTGAGAACTTAGACAGAAACACTCTTTGTAACAAGAACTACGTTTTGGCTTGATCCCTTTAAAGGGTACAGGCAGCCTTCACAGGCACAGCTATAAATCTAATAAAAAAAATTCTCCTAAACCTTAAACTGAATTCGCCGATCTACTATCTATGTGCAAATTCTGGTTCTTACAATTGGCGCCGTCTGTGGGGACGAGAGAGAGGGGACTTACGGATCTCATTTAATTGAGTTCGGCAATGGCGAACCTAGACGGTACTCCAGCTATCATCAACGACGGTTCCGAGCACGACGATCAAAATTCTTTGAACGACGGGCTCGACCCAAAGGATAACGAATTACCTACCGGAGGAGAATACCCTCCAGCACCGAATCCACCAGAAACCACTACAGCAACTCCAACACTATTCGATCCGGCTGCCCTAATACAAGCTATAACCGCACAATTTGCAGAAATCTCCAAAAAGAATGAAGAAATGTTCGAATCTCTGCTGGCATCCTAGACCGAACTCCAAAACCAGCTCAGTACACTCAGAAAAAATCCGATCACCCCTGAGAACGCGAACCCTCCTCTTCATCGGAACCTCATGACTGAGCTGAACCAGAACCAAAACCCGACTGCAATAGATCTGCCAACCCAGGGACTCACATCACCAATCAAGCATCTCTAGATCAAGAGTTCGAGAACGTCAAAGCCCAACTTCAAGATATGCGATCTAAGTTTCATCAAGCTACGAGTTCGGCACCTGAAATCGACCGAGTGATCCAAGAGACCCAGACAACACCATTCACATATCAGGTTATCAACACCACAGTTCGGCGCTTGGAAAAGATCAAGATTACACCATATGTTGGACATACCGATCCGCGCCATTTCATGACCTCGTTCGGAATCATGATGAACCGTTTCCGCTTTAGTACCGAAGAAAAAAGACGCTGCCACATGCCAGCTGTTCGTGGAAAATCTCAGTGGAACCGCATTTGATTGGTTCGCACAGCTAGACGCGAACTCGATCGACAGCTATACCGAGCTCACAACAAAATTCCTCAAACGATTCACCATGTTCATCAAACAGAAAACGAGGAATGCCGAGTTATGGACCCTCGAACAAAGAAGCGACGAACCATTACGCGACTTCATGAACCGCTTCAAAGCGGTAGTATCTCACTGCACCATCGACGACGACGCAGCAATAGAAGCACTTTACAAAGAAACCTGGTACAAATCCGATTTTCACAAAGAAATCAAGCGCAACTGGCCTAAAACTCTGGAAGACATCTTGCACAAATCGCATATCTACATCCTCGAGGAGGAAGAGGAAGCCGTGAAAGACAAGCAGTACGCTCCTCCCAAGCAAACAGTTTAGAAAGAAAAGGCGAATGAAGAATACTGAGATACTCGCAAAAATTATGAAAAACGACCTGTCAACGCCGTTCAATCGCAGCAACCTTGGAATACCTGGGTCCGACAAGACGACCCAAAGGAGTCAGAAAGCGAGTCCGGCCCATTCTGCCACTTCCATAACAGAGAAGGCCATACCACCGAGGAGTGCAGACACCTCAAAGATTTCATGATGCTGAAATACAAAAAGGGCGAAGTCCCGCTAGAAGGAGCGTTCCCGCCGCTACGACAACAACGGAGGACGGCGTCGTGACAATGATAAGCCGAACAAGAATCCCGAGCAAGCGAAAGACACGACCGACGTAGGTCAACAAAAGAAAGAGGGAGAGAGCTCCAAATTATCGATCTCAACTTCTTTCGTTCCCTTAGTTCTTTTTAAATCTCTGTTGTAAACGCCAAATTCAATCAATAAAACGAGATTCCGATCCAAAGTTCTCTGTTTTACCCCTTTGTGTGATTTTCACAATCAACAATTGGCGCCGACTATGGGGAAGAAAATTGAGGGTTTATGGAGAATTATTTTAAAACCCTAGAAATCCGACAAAGTCTCTGACTCTTCTCGTCATGTTCAACAATTCTCCAATCACCGACATGGGCTTACCACAATTTTCAATCTGAGATCAAAAAAAAAAAAAAAAAAAGGTCTTGCCATCTCTGTTTTTCGGAAGATATCTCTATCCTCATATTTACAACAATTTATCCGGCGATTTCTCCGATCTCAGTTTCGGGATCTGTGGGAACCTCAGCTTCATAAGTTTATCATAGAACAATATCTCCGGTGATGATTTCCCGACTTTTGTATCCAAATACCTCGAGACGTTGAACATCTCTCGGAACAATCTTGCCGGAAAAAATCCATGGAGGACAATATTGGGGAAGCGAAGAAGAAAATCCTAGAGAGAGAAAACAATAACCGAGCTCAACATATAATAAAGAATGAAGAAGAACATGTGATGATGACGAGCTGCATGCATGAAGAAGAACAAACATGAACGTGCCGATCACCACCAAACATGAGAAGCCGTGAACGCCAACACGTCACGTCATCACCACGGAGAGACGAGATCATGACGAGATCATGACGAGCTCACCACGGAGAGACGAGATCATTACGAGCTCACCACTGAGAGACGAGATCATGACGAACTCACCACGGAGGGACGAGATCACCTTCACGAACTGCACCTATACGACCTCACTTGCTGATCTCAAACTCAACGTGACGAACTCACCAAGAAACCTCACAAGCTCACTTGCCGAGCATTAAGACCACCATGACCAGAGAAGATGTAACTTGCATGCCAAGCAACATGCATGCCGACTACGAAGCACACGACGCTGACCTCACTCACTCTCACCCCGACATGCGATAACACCGAACTGGAGAAGAAAAGTCGAGATTCAAAAAAAAAAAAACGTTCACCGATATCGTCATTTACCGATCGTAACTCGCCTACCGAGCTCCCTAAAATTCAGGTACTCCTTATCAAAAAATTTACTTTATTATTCGAATATATTTTCTATTCAAATTCAATCATAGGGTCCGTCCCTCTAAGCCGAACTCAGTCAGTTCGCCGAACTCAGTCAGTTCGCCGAACTCGTACAGTTCGTATCATCAAGCCGAACTCAAGCAGTTCGCCTACCTCCCAAACGAACATATCGCCTACTTCGCAGGAAGGCAGTTCGTGGTCGTAGTTCGTCGATCCGACAGTAAGGCAGTTCGTGGTCGCAGTTTGTCGATCTAACAGTTAGGTAGCTCGGTCGCAGCTTACTCATCGCGCAGTCACAGTTCGCCGACCTCGCAGCTCCGCCTAACTCACGACCACAGCTCACCGACCTCCTGCTCGCCAAGCTCACGATCGCAGTTCTCCGACCGCGCAGCTCGCCGACCTCGCAGTATGGCAACTCGTAATCGTAACTCACCGATCTAACAATTGGGCAGCTCACCGACATCGCAGTCTCGCACGAACTATCGAAACCGAACTCAAAAAAAGCCGAGGCCGACCTCGCACCTAACTAACAAACGCCGAGCTAGGCCTCGAGCTCAATCTCGCGTCTTTAGTCATTTTTTGCAGGAACAAAACCGAGTAACATCTAGTTTGCAAAGGAAGTTCGATCATTAAAGAACACAAGTTTGAACAGTCAAGACATGATTTCAACTCCAACCGGGCTAAAGAATTATCCATAAACTTCGCCGAACTCAAAGACTCATTCGCCAAACCGATGGGGGGACTAATTGTTAGAGGGGAGTTTAGCACTCCCCCGGTTTAACCCGGTCCGAGTTAAAATCAGCCCAACAATCAATTTCAAAGCCCATCAGAGCCAACTTACGAGATAAAAGGAATGTTTCCTTTTATTTCATAAAAGGTAAATTCCGAGAAGAAAGGAGATTATCCTTATCGACTTCAAGAAAAAAGGACAATTGCCAATACCAATTCAAGAAGGAAAAGGAAGATCAAAAGACTTCAAGACTTATAAATAGGAAAGCCCCATTCATAATTCTGATATCTCAGAATTGAGAATTTAGACAGAAACACTCTTTGTAACAAGAACTACGTTTTGGCTTGATCCCTTTAAAGGGTACGTAGGCAGCTTTCACAGGCACAGTTATAAATCTAATAAAAATAATTCTCCTAAACCCTAAACTGAATTCGCCGATCTACTATCTATGTGCGAATTCTGGTTCTTACAAGATGGTGCTAAATGTGATGTATCTCACGTCTCCAAACAGTCAATTTAGAGGAAGAATATATCTGACAACATACTTTTATCAACGCATAATAATGCCAGAGAGTACAAGATTACCTGTTCTAAAGGAGACAGTTCCATAAACCGTTCATAATACAATTCCCAGTTTGGTTCAACACCAACATTAATTGGTGCGACTAAGTAGACCAAATGCAAATCAAAAGCCATAACTAGTCCTTCACGTGCTCTTAGAAGATCATCCAGCACTATCTGCAGCAACACCAACAACATACACGTCAAGCATGCTTACTTAACACTATATAAAATGCATTTTTCAACTATAGAAAGTCAGATTAAATTACAAAGTGACTCCTCTGGGCAGAGTGAACTGCCAAACGATCCACGTCCAAGGGGTGTTGTAGTGTATAACTTTGTCTCTTCATTCCAATCAAGAAAATTTTCTGTGGCACAGCCACCGAAGAGAATCCTGAGCTGATTTAACCACATCTTGAAAGGGCTTTGTAGAATTCAGAAGAGTACACCTAACATAGCGATGTATATCTTTGGCAGTCTGAACAATTCCACCTGCCACAACTTCTAATATTGCATGGGTCATTCCATTCTTGTCCTCATATAAACAAGACTGCCAAGGTGGGCAGCTCTCATTTAGAAGTGCCATTATTCGCTTTAGTTCTCCTGGTTTGCAAATCAACACCTGGAAAAAAATTAAAATATAGAACAAGAATCAAAAGGTTAGACCATTGACCACTCCAAACAAGAACAAAAATGTCTGAGAAGAACTGAAACCGAGATTATAACATCATTATTTCAAAAGAAATTAAAAGGCATACACTTTCTCCTTTTGTATCAATCCCAGTCCGCCCAGCTCGACCAGCCATTTGCTTGTACCTTGTTCCATCGATAAAATCACGGCCAATCATTGGTTGCCGAAATATGACTCTCCTTGCGGGCAGGTTAACCCCCGCCGCCAGAGTGGATGTAGCTGTTAAGACACGTACAAGACCCTTACGGTAACAGGTCTCAACTATCTCTCTTTCTTCTACCTGTAATACAAATAAACTTATTTGCCAATTTGGCGCTAATAAATGGACATATTCACTTTGCGTAAAATTCACCATCTCACATGTAAATAGCAAAAGAATCACAATCCCAATATAAAATCTAGCCAGGTCAAGAAAACATATATGGTGAATGGATTGTGTATACGTACTGTAAGATAAAAGTCTTTACAAATGTCTCAATCATAAGAGAGATTTACAAGTAATGGAAAAATTCTTTAAGGGCTAAGTCTAGTACCTAACACACACTAAACCCAAAATTTCAAAATGTTTCTCCAATCCACCAAGAATGATATCGTTCCAAATCTCTTTTCCAATCAGTTGTCTCCCTTTCTTCTCAAAAGATACTTCTGCTCACCATATGACATTTTTCCTTTTCCCAAAAGCAATCAAATTTCCATTTTTATCTACCACCTTCAATGGTCTGTTCTCAAAGCGTGAGAAACCAATTACCTTATGCCATTCATTGTCCTCATACCACATAATCAACTTTCCCACAAGAACCAATCAACAGTGTGTGACCATAATCTCTTGGTTGAAAAGGCATTAAGCCAGTTTGGTTTCCCACTTGTCCACGTTGAAGTCGATCTCTATTCCGGACATCCAAATCTTAAGTTTTTGTTTGTAAGAGCTTCCAACTAAAAACGATTCTTTTCTTGTAAACTCGGAAGATTCTCTCACTCCTCCGTTTCTAGGGAGTATCTTTCTGCTCTCAATACGCAGCCCCGGTCCAACATAAATGGTCGTCCGAGCCAAGATAAAAAATGTGGCCATTTGTAAATTACAAATTTTGTAGTTAAACAAAAAACTCATCTTTGCATTTCTGGAAAAAAAAATACAGCAAATCGGAAAAAATTACAAAACACTATTTCGGAAAAATAATCCTCTTTACATTTTTTCCTAAATCGTTCAATTTTTTTTTGGTGGTCTTTAGATAGATAATTATGTGACACAAATCAATTGTTTTTTAGTTAGAAAATAATATTTTAAATAAAAACATGGTGTTCAAATTTTGTACATTATATACTATTAACCTAAAATTAAATATGGACCCATAAAAACATAAAAAATATGGTGGTCATAGGCCATCACCTAGCTTGCATGCCCTACGGGCCGGGCCTGTCAATACGTCTTCGCCTCCGACCACGTAGATGATTTTTCCATTAATTGAACACAGAAAAGTGTTGTTTTTGTTGTGCGAGAATGTCATAGGAGTTGTCTGGCTCCAAGAGTTTCTGATACAATCCTAGACTATCAAAGTTTCCGAATCTTCATCATCTCGCATCATGAAGATTCTGGAATCAACGTTGGGCGCTAGGAAACATGCACAGGCCGGAGGAACAGAAGACCTATGTATTCTCATCAGCCACATTCCATGATTTATTTTTTTCTCGACAAGCAAGTACCAGGTCGGACTCCCCTGATCAGCAATGTATGTGTATACAATGGCTTCCTCTAGTTGGTTCGCTTTTCTGTCAGTGAAGAGGCGGTCCGAACCAACAATCTTGGCAAAGTCCTTTGAGATTAAAGACATGAGATAATACTGACTTATGGGGACCCAGGCAAGGCAAGCACACATGGTATCATCGTTAAGGCGAGCGAAGGGGCTAAGACTTCAACCAGCATCTTTATCCTTTACTCCGCTTTCATCCAAATCTAAACTTCTCTTTAAGTTGTCATTGCAGTTATCTGTTTTGTTGCTGCATGAAAGAACAGTTCCATGTTGACCTCCATCTTTAGCTTCTACGGAACCAAAGTTCTAGTTGGGATTGACAAATTATCAGCAATTTGAATTGCTTCATTCCAGAAAGAATCTCGGTGACAACATTGAGCTACCACTTCCTGACTTAGGGGTTCCAACAGGACATGATTTAAAGGCTGATCCAAGCGTGGGGCATTCAGTTAGATGAGCCGATGAGCTGGTGCCTTAGTGCAGATTGGAATCTGTGAATGTATTAGAGCTGAGACATAAGATAACTTAAAGAATCAGTTTAGCAGGGAAGACATAACAAGACTGTTAGATTCCAGTTATAACTTCTTTGTAGGGTCTGAAATAGATTTTATCTCTTTCAGGCTTACTCCCGAGAGGGTATGCAAGTTCATCTGGTGATGGTATATTTTCGGAATCACAACGCCTCTTGTGAGAAATCTGTACACCTTGAAAAAGTAATGATGAACTCCGTCGACGCTTCAGCCCGTTTGCCTTCTGATGTGGAGGTGAGCCAACAGCAGACCGCACTTGGCTTGTAACATCCCGATTTTTGGTATATGATGGTGCATGCGGAGAGGCTTATAAGAATTAATTTGGCTACCTATGTCACCAAAGTGTACTTATCTTTTCGTGCTTGAGCTGGAGCAATTTAAGGATGGGTGAGCTACCGGGAAGTGATTCGCGGTACCATGCGAGTGAGAACAAAACACGGGGAAATATCACGTGGTGATTGCAGGGTCAGTAAACAAGTTTTACGAGCCTCCCGGACTAACGACCGCCGGACGAGGGTGGGGCCCACAGGCAGAGAGAAGGTGTGTGGGCCCACGAACGATGGCGGTCGGGGCGTTATATGGTTGCATAAAGCACACAAGCACTATTTAACAATTGACTACTCGGACATAGTAAAAGAATGGATGTTTCACCAACTAACTCCTTGATGATAATGGAAAGAATAAAAAATCGACACAACCAATGTACATTGCCTTGAGATCCGCTCTGAATTATCTTTCTGGTTAGCACAGAGAAAACCATCTGTTGCATGAGTTTCAGCTGTAGCAACAACTTTCTTATGCAAACCTTGAGATCCGGTCTGGTTCAGACACCCTTCAACTCCTTTGGAAGTTTCAGCACTTGCAGGTATAGGCAGGCGTGGGTGTATACTTTCACTAGCGGAAGGGCCAGAAACCTCCAAATCCAATTCTTTTGTAAACTCTGCCTGCAACCCACTACTGGTAGTGTTCTTGTCATCCAGAGAGACTTTCAAGTAATTGTCCAAAGTGCCTTTGTCTCCAGGAGACCTTTCCCCTATCACCTTCACATCTTTCTCATTTGGGGACAGGCGTCTCCTCTTCTTCGAGACATAAAACTAGTAGTACAGTGACAAGCAACATAAGAACAATCAGTCAATAGAAACACACTTAAGGTTCAACATCACAAAATTCCCTCTTTTTTGCCCCACTTCTCATCAATCATAACTAGTTTCACTGTTCATAATTTGACTGAAGGAAAAAGTTTTGAAAACATCCAGTAACGATTTTTTTTAACCTAACTCATGGAAAATCCTTAACAAAAGTGGAAACTTTGTTCATGGAAACCAAAACAAACAAACAAAAACAAAAATCTGCCTGTAAATTCGACCTTCTTTTATATATTTTAGGTTTTCACTATCCAAAATGTGGTTCAATTCAAGGTATGGGTCTTCTCAAAAAAAACAAATGAATCGGAGACTCTACAGATTTCATCCATTTGTATCGAAAAAGGGTCAGATTTCAAAACACAAATTATCGAAGTCTTGAGGAACTTTACGATGTTGCAGCAAGCGCGAATTTTACACACGAAGAAAAGGAGAAAGAGCGGAAGAAGAAGTACAACATCGACAAGCGTCTACAGCTTTGTGAGGACAAATTAGTCAAACAGAGCAAGGGAAACGGACCTGATCAATCCGCGACTTAGAGGAATCTGAGTCCATGGTCGGAGGAAGAAGAATAATTGCCAGAGAGGTCTTCTCTGGGTTATTGTATTCTTCCAGAAAGAAAAAAAAACTCAATTTCAATTTTTCACGCTCGGAATTACCATTTCAAAACTTTTGTGCCGTTGGGCGGAATTTCATTTTTTATTTTTTTTGGGGATCAACTTCAACTATAAAGTTTGTAATCTCTTTTTTAGGTGAATTAGCTCAACGTCCAATTGAAGCCCAAAAATTAAGCTTATAAGCACCCAATATCTATCTATAAATTAAGTCAATAATTATCACATAGCCCAAAATAACTAATTTGCCCTTTTGTGCGTTTCGGAAACGGAAGTAGAGAGAAGAGCTTCTTGCGCCGTCGCCGGAGCTACAGCTGTTGCCATCACTACCGCCGGTATCGCAGAGAATCCGCCGGCAAAGCGGCTCAGCTACGAGTCAGCGAATAACAACACCACCTCGAGCCGTCACAACAACGTCGTTTTTGCCGTTTAGTGGTGGATTTCGAGGTGCGATTGAGGATATGGAGACATCGTTCGCCGGTAATGGTGGTGCAGGAGATGATTAAGGCGGAGGTGAGGAGTTACATGGCAGAGATGCAGAGAATCAATGGTGGATTCGTCGGAGGATTCAAGGATAATGGTATGATTCCGATGAATCAATTTGAAGTTGGGAGAATCGAGTTGACAAGGGAGATTTTTAGAAAAATATATAAATCCCATTTTTTTAACCAAATTTTATTCGCGACTATTGAATCATCGTCGAAGTTATGATCTTAGCAATTAATCCTCATGCCCGACGATAAAGATTTGCAGGAAGAAGACACCTACGTTTGCAACTGAGATTTTTAGAAACAGTTAAAGAGAGGGGTATAATGGCAAATAATGCAGAAAATATATAGAATATCATGCCCAATTTTTTTTTCTGGTCAGTTTCTTAATTATAGTTTTTTTTTTTGGTTATTAGACCTAATTTCCCTTCTTTTTCTTGTGGAAATGAAAACAAAATGTGTGAACTCAGACTCTCTTTGATTTTTGTAATAGAGACAAAATAAACCACCTTTCGTAAAGTAGTTTGAGTTCACATTTTTGTACGTAACTCAAGAATCCGAAATATATGAATGTGTATATATATATATATATATAAATAATGGAAGATGCATGTTTGAGGAAGTTGCATTTAAGGTTTAGGGAGCGTATTTAAAGACCTCTTGTGCTGCCACTGTTTAGGCCATGTCGAATCGAATCACTCTGATATCCGTTACTATCCCGTTGCTGTTAACGGAGTATATATTTTTTTGTTTTTATTGATTTATAGGTTTTTATAATGTAATGCTTTACATTTTTTTACTACCATTGTAATACGGAATACACGCCAACTAATTTCAGAATAGTTTATAAATTATAATTGAGGATTTGAATGGGCGTAGATGATTCCGGGTCATTAAAACCAAGTTAAATCACAACTACATTTGCATTTGAGCAATTAATAAGATTTATTTTTTGAATGAAAGCTATATATAAAAGCATACCCCTCAAAATAATAGAGTACTTATTTACCGAGAGAGAAAAAGAAAAAGAGAAACTGCGATTTTAAATAGTGAAGACTGAAGAGGTTAGATTAAAAACATAAAGATATTAGGAAGAGCATGTGTCGTCTAACAATTCACTAATGAAAACCGACATTAAATAATACAATAGCTCATCAAAACAATATCTCTAAGAAGTAGTTACTGTAGTTTTGTACCTCATGTACCATATAATGGTATTACGAATTTCCAAAGCCGGGAATCAGAATAAAACTGCTTTTTGCAGTAAGCATGATTCTTTGATTTTTGGATGAGTTGAGTCCTCAAAAGTGTAGACAATACTGTGTGAAAAATGTGTTCTCTTTTAAAGAAACTTCACATATTTCAACAAGACGTACAGTAATTTAGCAACGGCAAACTCTTTTGAGTCTGATCTTCCTAGGAAGATTTGATTTTTATCATTAAGTCAACGCACGTTCGGTTCGTGAAAAAGGAGTAGTTTGGTCCATTTCCTCGACCAGGGGTATATTGGGGATTTCGACATTAACCCCCTCTCCTGGATTGGAAAAGTTAGAAAGTACACGGGATACGTCTGTCGACTGCCGGCTGGCTTCCGTACTCCCCCGTCTCTCTCTCTGACATTCAGTTTTCACACTTCTCCACGTTCCTCTATTCTTCTTTCTTTTCCAACCAAATTCTTACTATTTTCTCATTCTTTTTATATTTAACGGGGTAAAGTAAGGTTAGGTATATTATTTGTTGACAAAAAAAACAAGTTTTAAATTATTTTCCTTTTTTTTTGGAAAGTCCACGTTTGACGTTGGCTGATCCATCATTGAATGGCCGATGACTAAAAAAAGAGAGAGAGAGAGAAAAAAGGAATCTAAATTACACAATATATCATATGATTAAATAAACAAAAATAATAAGAAGAGAAATAAAAAGGAGAAATAGAGATGCTCCAGTTGGTATTCATTTAAACCAGAGTAATGGTTTTCCAGTTTTTTTTTCCATCATTTATTATCATTTATACAATAAATTTATGTTTTCCGGCGAAAATATATCCACTAGTTCTGCTTCCAAAGTTCAGATTTTTCAACTAAAATTAGTCTAACGAAATTCAAAATTACTTTCTTTTTTTCCTCATTTTATCTCATGACAAGTTCGGATCGGTAATCCACAAGTTAACGAAATGATATTGAGATTCCATACGGTGTTACTAGTAACATTATTGGTATTTTTCTAAAATGCCTCTGCACGACTTCTCTCTTCTTTACTTCGTTACCAAATACCGTTGGTACGGATTACTACTATCATCCCGTCTCATAAACCGGCGACGTGTTACGCTTGGTTTAGTTTTCTACTTTCTATTGGGTTTCTAATTGAGCTTATTTTTTTTATAGGCTTCTTTTCTTTATGGGTTTCGAGGTTCTTTTTTACCTCTAACTATTGAGCCTCATATCTTGTGTAATATTTTTCATTCTCCTGCAATTAATTTGAATGCCATTAGCAAAAAAAAAAAAAAAAAAAACTAGTGATGATATCTCAATTCTTCATATGAATGCAATTATGCAAAACATCAACACATACTGATACACATATTCGCCACAACCATTAACACGGTTCCATTTTAAGCAATCACAAATTCTGTTTATTTTTCAAATTTCACGAGAAATATTCGTCATTCCACACTTTATAATTATTATTTTTTGCCTTATTAATTCTGCATTTACTTACGCACACACACATAATAAATATATATTTTACGATCCTGCTACAATCCTTATGTTTTTTATTGGGCTGGAGGCTTAATTGTTTTGGGCCTCTATCTTATGGGCTTGTATCTGTTCATTTTTCTGGGTTGCCCTTGATGAGCTTTGTTCGAAGTTGGGTTTCTGGGCCTGTATGCATTCTCCTACGTCAATGTTTTGGGTTGGTTTTTATAAATCTTTGTTTAATTGGATTGGCCATATAATTATTTATTATGTGCGTTGATGATGCAAACGTGGATCTGTTTTAAAAAATTTATGTGACGTGGCGAGTTTAAATGATTTGATTGGATGAATATTTCTCATAATATTTATGCCCATGTGGCAGCCTTCAGAGACCAGGAAATCAAGAGACTATGGTTTAGTCTGCCCTACGGGCGGGTGGAGATGAATAAATTATTTCAATTTATTTAATATTTGCTTTAAATTTAAATATATAACTAAATGCAATGTCATATTAAATTTTGCCTCTTAATTTGAAATCTTGTATATATAAGTTGCATTAGAGATATAATCGAGAAAACCTTTGGTAGGTTTTTTAAAGTTAGAAACGGTACATTCTCGCATGTAAGAAAAATTGTACTATATCGTTTTATGTAATACAAGAAGTAATATTTGACTGAATGAGACAATCTTCATCTTAAAGACCATTAGTGTGACACACAATTATTAGCTCACACATATGAACACATAAAATTTTATTTTCTTCCTCATATTTTTGCTTTTTTCATTCAATAGAAACGAACATGAAATACAACGTCAATAATACTAATTTTCATGGTTATAAAAAGGTAAGATAGAATGCAAACCATTTCCCTAGAGTTTCCCTCAAAACTTTAGGACTCCCGAAATTATTGAAGAAACCAACTAAACAATATAGACAAACTGGTATAAAAGATAAGGAACATAAAGAATGGAAGATAAGGAGCATGTGAAATGCAAGGGTTTTATCAGGTATTCGGTCATTAAACCATTGGCAAATCTATGAGAATCAATTAGAAGAACAATCTGGAGTTAAGGCATCAACTCAAAACGTCACTACATATCCACGAGAAGAAAAAATTGTTTTGGTAACTGTTTTCCGGTATTTGATAGCCATTTCACCTATCCTCATGTGATGTCACTATCATGCTAAGTCTTAAATGGTTTGAAGGTTTAGCATCTTCTTTTTCTACAAATCAATAGAGAACCTAAAAAAGGGCTGAAAATTCCATCACGACTTGCATATAGAGAGACATAAGAATACCAAATCATTTTATAGGGAGTAGATGATTCTTTTTGAAGAATCTAAACTAAAATTGTAGTTGAAGCTGTATTATATATTCTATGGCTTCCTCAAGCTTTGAACTATTCTGACAGTCTAACCCTTTTTATCAATAACAAACACAAAATAAAGAAGAAGAAGGATAAAAGTGAAGGATGTGACTTTTATCTCTGTGTATATTAATTACCTTAGATCAAATATTCATTATGGATGCGACTATGAATAT